>JAJOZX010005353.1:267500-319434 GCA_023014485.1 Bathynomus jamesi | reverse complement strand
TTTGTTTTAACTAAATTAAGCTTAAGGACTCTTCTGGAATAAAACAAAGCTAAAGCTTCGTTGATTTCTAATCCAACGTTTCGTCCACATACTTCAGACACGCTATATGATATATAGGACGTACATTGACAAACAACCAAATAAAAGAAAAAAATAATAATGTGAAGCTAGTCAAATGTACGTAAGTTTAGATAATTTAAAATTACAAACATTTTATTGTAGGATTTTAATAGAAAATATTTAGAAAGTTGCAAACTTTATTATACTCAATATTCATTTAAGATTTAAATTTTTTAATTAAAAGTGATTCATCTTCTCTTAGAATCGCTCAGTTCGACGTACCATTTTAAAATTAACTTTTCTTTCATTCCTAATTTTCCGTCTTCAATTTTTATAATTTGAATATTTTCCTACATTAAAAGAATGAACAAATCAGTAATTTTGTTTTATTACAAAATAGTCATAAAATTATTTCTTTTGTTGAAAAAATAGTTTTCGAACTTTTCACACCGTTTCAAGAATATATTTTAAAGCACAAACTCAAATAACCATTCTAAAACAAAAACAACAACAACAATAACAACAATAATAATAATAATTATATTTATAATATATATATATATATATATATATATATATATATATATTAGTGGTGGACCGGACATCCGTATCCGCATCATTTTTAACATCCGCATCCGCACTTCTGACTGCGGATGTTATGCGGATATTACCTCTAATAAATTATGCAATTTACAATTAAATTAGCTTATAAAGTAGCTTATAAGGCCCAGTCATGCACATTTCATGTAAAGTATTAATTATATGAACGAACAAATATATAAACCTGAAAATATAAATAGGTGGTAACACAGAAAATTGAATGAAACTTGTTTCATTGAATTTTCTGTGGCTGAAACTCTTGAGAAAGTTATTATTTTTATCATAATGAAAACATTAATATTAATTTTAATTCTTATGCATTGCCTGCCATAATAGTAATATCACGAAATTTGAAAAATTATGTCATATATTCATAATTCTATATTATATATTGATAGATTAACTAAATATCCGCATCCACATCCGCGGATATTGAAATAAAAAATTCGCATCCGCAGATGTTGAAAAAATGACATCCGGTCCACCACTAATATATATATATATATATATATATATATATATATATACACACACACACAGTGGCGTTCAGAAGTCTGCGTCCTCCTCAGTTTTAGACAATTTCTAGAAAATAATACAACTCTGAGAAAGTATGTCCGCTATATTAAGGCATTTTCTTTTACAAGAAATGGTATTTCATATATTCTACTACATGTGTAAGTAATATAGCTTTTATTTCATAAGAAAGGACACATTAATGAAAATGGTCCTTTTTGGTCCTGTTACGTTTTTTGCTTTGCAGTAAAATAACAACGATTTTAACCCAGGTATTGGTGACAGACCATAGCCAAATTTTATTAACCCTCAAATTAGTGTATTCATACAGTAATTTTAACAACTGGTCTGTTATAACTGATAAAACCAATTAATCAATAAAAATGTAGCAATTTGATTAAAAAATAATTAATCATTTTCTCTATTCTCTCTTTAGAGGCCGTAATTGAAATGTCTACTGAGGAAACAAAATAAGGCTAAAAAATTGGAGTGGGCAAGAGAATATCGAAATTTTACTGTAGACAACTGGAAAAAAGTTATTTTTACTCATGACTCAAAAGTGGAACGTTTTGGGTCTCATAGAAGTTTATGTTAGACGTAGAACCAACGAAAAACTGATAGATCCCTGCATAAAACATTTAGTAAAACATGGTGGAGGCAGCATTCAAGTTTGGGGTTGTTTCAGTCATTCTGGAGTTGGAGATCTTCACAGAATCACTTACAGTACACTCTCACAAAAGAGAAGTACCACTCCATACTAGTGAGACACGCAATACCATCAGGAGTGAGGCTTTGTGATCAAGGATTCATTTTCCAACAGGATAACGACTCAACGCACACTTCTAACCTTTGCATGAACTACGAGTATTTCAACAAGAAAAATGATGAAGGTGTTTACAAATTATGAAGTTCCTCCACAAAGTCCTGATCTCAATCCAATAGAGCATCTTTGGAACCATTTGAAGAGTCTGAAAGTTAAAAAGAATATAAGTTCTCTTGATTTTCTCTGGGAGAATGTAAAAAAATGCGGGAACGGCATAACAGAAGATGTATCCAGAAACTTGTCGAATCTATGCCTCACAGAGTGGAAGCTGTCATTAAAGCAAAAGGAGGTCATATCGATTATTAATAAGATTATGCCATTAAATTGTTAATTTCTTTACTAATTTATAATAATTACATTTAGAAGCAAATAATGTAACAATAAAAAATCAAATTTTGTTGTAATTATCATATATACGGGGCTCCAATAAACCTTAGCCCCCCGCCCATGGCCTAAACCATTAGAGGTACAGTAAAACTAAACATACCTTACAAAAGAGAATTTAATCCTGCATTTAATGAGAAACAATTAAAACTTGGTGTTCCCGCCATTGGCTTCCAAGACAGCCTGAATTCGCTTTGGGTAGCTTGCCAAAAGTGACGTGAATAGATCTTGATCGTTACGCAAATTTGCTAAAACAGTTTCAATGTGTTGCGTCATTGTATCCTTCGAAAATCGATTTGCTGCAGGTTCTTGAAACAAGAGACATTCAACCTTGTCCTTTATAACTGATCCAATGTGTTCACAGACGTTCAGGTCAGGAGAATTTCCTGGCCATTCTTCATTTCCAAAGAAATCGATCTCATGGTTCCGCAACAACTGTTGAGTGGCTAATGCCTTAAAGCAGGGGGCCTTATCGTGCAGAAGTGTGATCTGATCGACATCCATAACATTGTTTGGGTTTCTTAGAAAAGGAATGACATGCTGGAATATAATAATATCACGAAAATACTGTCCATCCCAACTCTGACCATTTGGCTTCAGCACCCACATGAGCTTCTTTGCAGTGAACAAAACAAACATACCAACACAGTCTGGACTTTTTAATAATTCGCGATAATGTTCATTATCATCGATTTCATCTGACATGCTGGGATAGAATAATATCACGAAAATACTGTCCATCCCAACTCTGACCATTTGGCTTCAGCACCCACATGAGGTTCTTTGCAGTGAACAAAACAAACACACCAACACAGTCTGGACTTTTTAATAATTCTCGATAATGTTCATTGTCATCGATTTCATCTGATTTCATCGATTTCATCTGACATGCTGGGATAGAATAATATCACGAAAATACTGTCCATCCCAACTCTGACCATTTGGCTTCAGCACCCACATGAGCTTCTTTGCAGTGAACAAAACAAACACACCAACAGAGTCTGGACTTTTTAATAATTCGCGATAATGTTCATTGTCATCGATTTCATCTGATTTCATCGATTTCATCTGACATGCTGGGATAGAATAATATCACGAAAATACTGTCCATCCCAACTCTGACCATTTGGCTTCAGCACCCACATGATCTTCTTTGCAGTGAACAAACAAACACACCAACACAGTCTGGACTTTTTAATAATTCTCGATAATGTTCATTGTCATCGATGGTTCTCATGGTAACTACCAAAATGATCGAGTGTGGGCCACAGCCCACACTCGATCATTTTGGTAGTTAGGCCGACGTGTTACGTAAACAAAAAATTCATTGGAGACAGCTAAATGCATGAAATCATCCACATCCCAATCTTCAAGATAATGGGCAAACCACATTCTGTCATCGATGTTAAGTTGAGTTTTTCTTGGCTTTGGAAGTTCATGCCAGGGCTTTAAACCTTGCCTATGACGGTACAGTCGAATGATCTCACCACTAACGATCTTTCCTCTCAACACTTCGATCTCTCTAGAAAGTTTAGCACAGCTGTTTTTCCGCTTACGCGTACCGCTTTCAATGATGTCCTTTGTTTCCTGAGAGAGTGGCAAATTTGGGCGCCCAGATTTGGTTGTATCCATTTCACATTCATCCAAAGTTTTATTCCAATTTCTTTTGACGAAGTCCTCACTTCTTCGCAACTTTTTGGCAACCCATGAACGTATTATAAAGGTGGCTCCAGCATCACGAGCTTCCCGAAATGTTATTGCTCGTATGTGATCTATCACACGTTGCCTCTCCGAATCACCACTTAATTGAGAAGCCATTATATTATCACTTTATCAGCTAGAGTAATTTTAATACCTGCAATAAATAAAGAATTTTATATATTTTTATAATCACTAAAAACTATTTCGATATAAGTAAACATGTAAGCTGCAAATGGGGGGGGGGGGGGGGCTAAGGTTTTTTGGAACCCCTTACTTGTACAATTTACAATAAATTGGGTGATTATAATATGAACACAGACTTTTGAACGTCACTATCACTATATATATATATATATATATATATATATATATATATATTCCATTATTTATACAGATAAAGTTCCCCTTAATAATCTCCATAAATATTATTTATACAAATATATTTCTTGGACTCGTGCAGGCGTGAGGTGTACAAGGCTCGATTGGTAAGTTCTTCTGCCTGTCTTCTGACGTATTCCATGCTCGTGTCCTGCTCCAACGTTAATTAAAATGAATAGCAGAATAGGGGCTTGTTTTTTATGAAATAAAATAAAAATTTAATAACATACAACAACTATATATATATACACACACACACACACACACACACACACACACACACACTGTATATATACATACACTTCTCTTTATTTACATCTTTTCGAACATGTTCATATTAATTTTACATATGTATGTATACATAGGGTCATATATATATATATATATATATATATATATTATTCCCAGTTCCCAAAATATATGTGTATATATTTTAGTTTGTGTTTAAATTTCTATAGTAATTTTTTAAGGGTTTTACTCTCTCTCTCTCTCTCTCCCTCTCTCTCTCTCTCTCTCTCTCTCTCTCTCTCTCTCTCTCTCTGTTTCAATTCCTGTTCATACTCTTTCGTTTTCTTTTTTGTAGCAGTAACTTTAATAAAAGTGAAAACACGTCAATTAGTTTGCTTATTAATTGATTTCAGAAATCGAATTTATATAATTGGGAAAGAGTGTGAAGGACTTTTTATATTAATTATAGCTGAAATAAAATAATTTTTCGCGACCTCTCGAGTGTAATTTATAATTAATTATTTTTATTAAAGTTATATTTGAAATATATTAATTAATATTATTAACGACGAGTTAGAACCTAATTTATATTTGACATTTCGTACAAAAAGCTACGGGAATTTCACTCTTAATAATGAGACAAAATAATGTCATTACGAAATTATAGAATTAAAATATTAATTCCACTCAGTAAAAATTGAATTATAAAATTAAAGTTATAGAATTAAAATTATATAAATGAGATGTACAGTTATGAAATTGTATTTTAAAATTATAAAATTGAAAGCGGAATTATAGAATTATCATAGAAATACATATCAGAATTATGGAATTATGAAATTAAATTATAAAATTAAAGAACTGAAATATAAATGCATGGGATTCTGGCGTTAAAATTATATAATTAAATTACGGAATTGTGGAATTATGTAATTAAAATATTAGGCTAATTTTAGTCAGTTAAATTAGAATTATGGAATTAAACTTATAAAATTAGATCATAAAATTATAGAACAGAATTATGGAATGGTGGAATTATAGAATTAAAGTTATATAATTAAATTATGGAATTATGGCACAGAATTAAAAAATTATGGAATTCTAGAATTAAAATTTTAGAAAAAATTATAGAGTTATGGAATTGTAGAATAAAATATTAACAAACAATAGCCAGTAAAAATAGAATTACATAACTAACATTATGGAATATACCATAAAATTATAGAACTGAATTATAGAATTATGGAATTATAAAATAAAATTATTAATTTCATTCATTAAAGTAAAATTTTATAATTTAAATTGTAGAATATATATTCAAATTATAGAAGTGAATTCTAGAATTTTTTAATTTTATTACAGAATTATGGAATTATGAGATTAAAATATTAACTTCAGTCAGAAAAAGCTGAACATTCATTGCGTGTTATTTAAATTTATAAAAAGAAAGAGACAAACAGAAAAAAAACAAAAAAAACGAGACATAAAATGAGATACCGAGAAATCGAACATATATATAACGTCATTGGGGAAAAAAAAATATATATATACAGGGTGTCCCAGAATTAACAATCTATTTCAATGAAATCGGACAAATTTTTTAAAAACACACTTTTATTTATGTTTATCATGTTTAATATGTGTTAAAAATGTATAAATTTCTAAATTTTTTTCATAATTTTATTTTCATAATTTTTTCATTATCTGGTCCAATGAAAGACCGTCTGAAGTCATAGAATGGTAAAGAGACTCTCCAAAAGTTAACGTGTGGCTTGGAATGACCAAATCCAAAATTTATGGCCCATTCTTCTTTGCGGAAGCAACTGTAACAGGTACCGTCTACCTTGATATGCTTCAGCAGTTTCTCGAACCACAGCTTCTTGATGATGGCATTCTTGATAATGTTGTGTTTCAACAGGATGGAGCACCATAAATTTTGGATTTGGTCATTCCAAGCCACACGTTAACTTTTGGAGAGTCTCTTTGCCATTCTATGACTTCAGACGGTCTTTCATTGGACCAGATAATGAAAAAATTATGAAAATAAAATTATGAAACAAATTTAGAAATTTATACATTTTTAAACATATTAAACATGATAAACATAAATAAAAGTGTTTTTAAAAAATTTGTCCGATTTCATTGAAATAGATAGTTAATTCTGGGACACCCTGTATATATATATATATATATATATATATATATATATATGAAAATTATTTCACGAAAGTGACACGTGAAAAATATTTATGATGAATAAAACCACAAAGGGAAAAGAAACACAAAGTGGTGCTCAAGCGCTTTCCTGAGGATGTCATCAGATGAAAGCGCTTGAGCACCACTTTGTGTTTCTTTTCCCTTCGTGGTTTTATTCATATATATAGGGTGAACCAAATGTAGGTGGACAGTAAATGATAACGTTTATTTTGAGAATACATATTTAATTTTTTTGTATACTATAATACAAAATAAAATTTAAATATATATATATATATATTTTTTTTTCCAATGACGTTTTGTATGATGACATGCATGGGGAAGAGGACCAATAAAGGACCAATAAAAAGAAATTATTCTCAGGAACAGATCTGTTTTTAGCAAAGGTTAGAGGAGGAGAGTGTAGATACTAATCGACCAGGGAAGTACTTCGTGGGGTGGGGGACATTAGGGAGGAGACAGGGAATGCTGGAACTCCCATTTTTACCGTCACTCTCCTTCTTAGCTGATTTTTCTCCGCATCTCATCTACCCTGTGAGCAGTCCCGCATGCTCTCAAACACACACACTTTGCCCTCTATTCCTCGCTACACATACATGCATCTCACATACTACACAATCTTTTTAAAATTTTTATATATATAAAAAAAAATGGCATCGTTGAGCCTTGGAGACTTTGATTTCGTCTTTCCCTTTCTATGGAGGGGACATTTTTGCGTCTTTCCCTTTCTATGGAGGGGACATTTTTGCGTCTTTCCCTTTCTATGGAGGGGACATTTTTGCGTCTTTCCCTTTCTATGGAGGGGACATTTTTGCGTCTTTCCCTTTCTATGGAGGGGACATTTTTGCGTCTTTCCCTTTCTATGGAGGGGACATTTTTGCGTCTTTCCCTTTCTATGGAGGGGACATTTTTGCGTCTTTCCCTTTCTATGGAGGGGACATTTTTGCGTCTTTCCCTTTCTATGGAGGGGACATTTTTGCGTCTTTCCCTTTCTATGGAGGGGACATTTTTGCGTCTTTCCCTTTCTATGGAGGGGACATTTTTGCGTCTTTCCCTTTCTATGGAGGGGACATTTTTGCGTCTTTCCCTTTCTATGGAGGGGACATTTTTGCGTCTTTCCCTTTCTATGGAGGGGACATTTTTGCGTCTTTCCCTTTCTATGGAGGGGACATTTTTGCGGGCGCTCGCCTTTGTCCCCTCCTTCCTACATAAAAAGAAATACCAGGTCAGTATTAAATTGTGAGGATGTCTGCAGGATTTTCCTAGTACAATGTTCTGCTTATTTTTCTGACGATAATTTGTGATGATGTTTACAGTATTATAAGAGTCCTAACTGCTCGTATCTCTCTCTTACTACTATTAATACACTAATCAGTGAGGAGTGCCAAAAAATGGCAGAACTCGGGTCAACTAACTAACTACTGGATTATTATTATTGCCAGCACTATTTGAAGCGTACTGAGCGTACGAATGCTCGCCTCCCTCTTACCGCATCTAATTTTCAAATCACCCGGACACGGGTCAATACCGCGAATACTCACTATAACGAGCGTATATGGTTAATTATATACAAACAAATTTGTATGACATGTTTTGTTCGTAACTTAAAAACGGGCCTTACGCATAAAATCGGCTATTACAGTAAATTAGTTTTCATTGGTGCTCATTTTATTTTAATACATTACTATTACTATAAATGCATTAGTATGACTTAAATAATTAACCATTTCGTGTATACGCAACCTACATATTGACCGAATAAGGAAAGAATTTCAATTAATTTTAAATTTTCTTAATTTCGGCATGATTTTTATCATCATAAAGGCATTATTGGTCATGGCATACGACTCCCTTGCAAGGAATAATGGTATTTATAACTGGTCGTAAAACTTTTCAATAATTAAACAATTTGTCCGTATAATTATGTGAAGAATTTTTATTCGATTCATTTAATAGCTTAAAAATGTATAAAATTTAGGCTACAATTAGATAAATGACGAAAATAATGATTTCATAGTTCAAATTCTTTGCCGAGAATAGCGAATTAAAAAAAAACGTGATTCACTCTATTGTTTTAAAGGTTGTTTAAATTAATTTTTATAAATATATAAAAAATATCTGTTTAAAAATACTTTCAATATGATTTCCATTTTTCGTTAATTTCTGTATTAACTAAATTTTTACTGCCCTGAGCAGCTGTTATATACTTAATTGTAACTTAAATTATGTCTTATCCACGGTGGCAAGCAATAAACTCAATTACCCACACAAAAAATGTTGATTTCGTGCAACTAATGTACTAAATCGATGGCGCTAATTAAAGCATAACTTTAAACGTAAATCCTCTATTTCTTTTATCTTTTTGCAGTGATTTGGTTCATAGTTTTGTATCAGTATATTATGGCCTTTTAATAAGTTCATTTGTGAGCTCCTTTGAAATATTAAAATAAACATTTATATAGCTAAATAGATGGGTATAGATATAAGTAGGGGAATGGGTAGATACAGATATATATATATATATATATATATATATATGCACACACACACACACACACACACACACATATATATATACACACACACACACACACACACAGTGTATATATATATATATATATAATATATATATATATTATATATTTAGTGTAATGGTTACTGGTTAGCATTGTTGACTACGAATCCATCGAACCCGGGATCGAGACCAGGTGACAGCAGGCGGCACGCAGCAAAATCCAGCTGTTCATCCTTCCACGCAATAAAAATTGGTTGGTAGATAAATGGGTACCCTGGGTAGCCTAGTGATTAAGACGCTGGGCTGCTGATCGAGAAGTCGTGAAATCGAGTCCGGGAGAGGAGTTTGTAATTTCTGACCGCCCGTGGTGGGGCGTGGTTCGGATTCCACGTTAAACTGTAGGTCTAAAGCGGAGTGAGAAGCTTTACCTTCGTCAGAATGAACAATTCGGGTTGAAGCAAAACCAAGGTTAACTAAAGTTAGAGAGAGAGAGAGAGAGAGAGAGAGAGAGAGAGAGAGAGAATATAAATATAGATGTCAATATGTAGATAGGTAGGTAGATATAGATGTACAATGTACATATCGATATAGATGCAGTAAGATTCAGAAAAATGGAAATTTGAGAAAAAATTAGTAATTTTTTCTTTTGTTTTATCAGAACTGCACATAGTGAATTCATTATAAAATTATTAAACAATATGAACAAAAAAAGATTTCAAATAGACATTTGTTTAGTTTTCTCTCTGTTTGTCTGTCTCTCTTTCTCTCTCTGTCTCTCTCTGTCTCGCTCTCCCCCTCTCAATAATTATCTACTTATTTATAAGTTCATCTCAACTTTTGGACTCATCAGAAGAAACTAATTTAATCTAATTATTTCCGAGCAAAATTTCGAATAACTTCTCTTCGATTATCTTCCATTTCGGGCAAAGTTACTCCTACCTTACGTAATTACGCAGCTGGATACTACAATTAACTTCTTGAAGTTGGCTTCTCAGATAATTGAAGATGCTCAAAGATTGCTACAAAATATCTCCATTTATTGACTTTATAATATTTTTTAATTTTCTTCTCTTTTCAAGTTTCATTATACATTCCATATCTCGATATCGAAACCTACGATACTTTATATATATATATATATATATATATATATATATATGTTAAATTGTCTTTTAATTACTTTACTTGTGTCTTTGTAATTGGAAACCTACCTGAAGTGCCGTATATGTATATACTCTCTATATATATATATATAGAAGAGGGGATGAGACTTTTTGCTCGTAAAACCTGGTTGTTCTATTAGACTCTGCACAACGTAACCTATACGAGGTGATGATTAAGTTATATAAATTATAATTATTAAGGTAAATTACAATTTAAAAATTATATACATATGCAAAAAAGGGTTTTATAATGTCAGAAAAAGATTGCCCATCTCACTGTTTCATATAAAAACGACACATAATATATATATATATATACGGGTATATATACTTTCATGTAGATTCCGTCGGAGTTTGGGTGGTACACGTGAGATATAACCGCAAGGTAGTAATTAAAAAAGTGTTATAAACATTTTGTGTCATTATTTTTTTTTTATTGTTATGAATATTAAAGACAAAAATTTCTCTGTAATACACACACACACCACACACACACACACACACACACACATATATATATATATATATATATATATTATATATATATATATATATATATATATGTTATTGATTTTTAAATACATTCGGAATCTGAGCTTAAAGAAGTGTATAAAAAAAATTAATGTATAACCATTTAAAAGATATAATAAAATATTTCCAGTTTCATTACTACTATTTTCCAACAGTTAATTACAATTTGCAAACAAGACATTCGTTCTTTTCTCGTTATTAAGTAGTTATTATATTTAAACACGAAAGATTCCACACACACACACACACACACACACACACATATATATATATATATATATATATATATATATATATATACAGGGCGTCCCAAAAAAATGTATACACACTTTAACAGCTGATAGCTCAATTGATGTTTCTTTCTTTCCAAGTTAAACCCATTAGAATTAATAATGGCAGTCAGACTAAGCTTTGAACAAAGGAAATTCATTCTAAAATGCTACTGGAAGTGTGAAAACGCAGTTGAAGTGCAAAGGCAGTTTAGGAGGGAGTTTCAAACAGATCCACCAACGCGACTTACCATCACTCGAATTAGAGATAAGTTTGAAGCCGATGGAACTGTTCAGAATGTCCACAAGAAGCGTTCCGGAAGACCACGGACATCGACAAGCCCCACAAAGCAAGAAAGAGTACTGGAAACGTATCACCAAAGTCCAAGAAAATCTGTGCGGCTAGCGAGTCGTGAGGTAGGAATCTCAGAATCGTCTGTCCAACGCATTTTGAGCGCTGTCAATGGAAAAGTTACATTCCAAGATTAGTCCATGCTATTAATGAAGATGATCCGGACCGAAGAGTGGAGTATTGCGAGTGGTACTTGGCACGATGTGGATGTGGATTGGACGAAGGGGTTTCGTAGAATACCCTCCGCGTTCACCAGATCTCACACCACTAGACTTTTTTTTATGGGGATACTTAAAAGACAAAGTCTACGCTATAAAACCTGCAACAGTCGCTGAATTGAGAGCAGCCATTGAACGAGAATGCTCACAAATACCAAACGAAATGTTTCGTGATGTTTGCGATTCCATTGCTTCGCGTTATCAGCAGTGCCTGGACCAGAACGGACGTCAGTTTGAAAACAGGCTTTGACAAAACAATTAAGTAATGTCTGTAGATTCTATTACATTTTGAAAATTAAATGTATTTTAATAAACACTGCCTTTATAATTATTTAAAGTGTGTATACATTTTTTTGGGACGCCCTGTATATATATGTATGTATGCGTGAGTTTTGCATTCGAGACTTTATTTTCTATAGATGTTAAATTCCCTTTTTTTTAATTCTTCTTTTTAATTTATGACGAAAGAACATATTTATTTGTATTGGATTTTTCACCTTCATTGTTCTTTTTTGTTGCGTTTATTCGATTTCGTCCAGTGGACGTGTCTTTCCCGCATTTGATCGGAAAGAAGCTTCAGGTAAGGTATTTTCAGCACCGAAACATTCGATAAAATACTCATAAGTTCGAGTGTTTTCCAAAATCAATATATAAAAACCGAGATAAAACCTCCCATACGCACGTACGTCATTCCTTTATGGTAGAAGATTAATATTTATGTAGGTATGTATGCATGTATGTATGTGCGTATGTATGTATGTACGCATTTATTTGGATATAGGAATGCGTATGCATTTATGTTGTGTAATATAAGGGTGATCCAGAGAAATGGGACCCAAAAGAAACCCCTGTAACTCTTAAAGTATAAGTCCTTTTATAAAATCATACGCATCATTCGAAAGAGGATAGTTACAAGTTTGTACAGGATTGTATAGGTTTTGACAATACAAGACAAGATAAGATACAAAACAAAATAAAAGTGTTAGTTAAAACTAACCCTTCAAACGTTTCCAGGCGAGTTAATCTCAAGATTTGGAGACGTTGAATGGTCCGCAAGGTCTCCGGATTTTTCTCCCTTAGATTATTATCTCTGGGGATATTTAAAGAGTAGGGTCTACAGAAATAACCCAACGATCTTGCAAGAATTGAAGGCCGCCATCACAAATGAGATACAGGCCATACCACCGCACACTCTTGCAAAAGTGATGCAGAACTTACAAGTGAGAACACTGGAATGCTTGGCAACTAATGGAGCACATTTGAAAGGAGTCATTTTAAAAAAATAAATATTTCATAATAAACTTGTAACTCTACTCTTTCGAATGATATATAGTTTTTATGAAAGGAATTAAATATTAAGAATATTTGGCTTTTTTTTATGGGTCCCATTTATCTGGATCAAGAGTGTGCGGTGGTATGGCCTGTATCTCATTTGTGATGGCGGCCTTCAATTCTTGCAAGGTCGTTGGGTTATTTCAGTAGACCCTACTCTTTAAATATCCCCAGAGATAATAATCTAAGGGAGAAAAATCCGGAGACCTTGCGGGCCATTCAACGTCTCCAAATCTTGAGATTAACTCGCCTGGAAACGTTTGAGGGGTTAGTTTTAACTAACACTTTTATTTTGTTTTGTATCTTATCTTGTCTTGTATTGTCAAAACCTATACAATCCTGTACAAACTTGTAACTATCCTCTTTCGAATGATGCGTATGATTTTATAAAAGGACTTATACTTTAAGAGTTACAGGGGTTTCTTTTGGGTCCCATTTCTCTGGATCACCCTTATAATGAAGGGTCTAGATACGTGAAGAGGATATTGTATCAAAACGTTCGTACAGCTTTTGTTCTTTTTCTGTTTACGATTAAGTTATTTTATGAACAACACTCATATAGGAATGAAATATCAATCTCGCGGCTATACGTAACCGTCTATGAGGGCAGGATGAGAATAGAAAGCAACTCTCTTTCCTACGTAAAATCCTTCAAATGAAGAAGGGTGCTACGGAAGAGTTGATCCTGAGCAGTTGTTCAAAAACCAAACGCAAAGTATATGACTATATTGTATGATGTAAGAAAGTATAAACATCTAAACGTATATGAATCTAAAAATCTTACGTACGTATATCATCGTATAGTCATATACTACTGTATACATTTACTTTTGTTTTTTGAACAACTGCTGAAGGGTTCTATCCATTCATTAATTTTGACTTGCAGTCGTTTAGATCTGTAAAATAATAATGTGGACTTTACTCGGGTTATATGATTACAAAATTCGTCCAGGGGGACGAGCCGCGGATGTAAACACAGCGACAAATCACGGTTAACTCGGTGTCATGATGACGGTAAAAATTAGTAAATTTCAATAAATTGCAACAATCCCAATAAATTAATATATATATATATATATATATATATATATATATATATATATGTATATATATGATGCAAATCCACAAGGAAAAAGAAAAATGATTCCAAGACCTCGTCAGGTGTACTTCTGAATATACGAAAGGCCTTGGAATCATTTTTATTTTTCCTTGTGGGTTTGCATCATTCATTCATTTCACGTGTTTAATTGTGAAATTTATCCCATATATATATATATATATATATACCAGTGGTGTGGTATGACCTTTCATCCTAGGTACGCAATGCGTACATGAGCCTTTGCCTGAATCAGAAAATCAAGCAAATACAATTTCGAGGAAATTCCTAATACTTATAAGAATAAACATAAAAAATATACCTTACAAATTACAAAAATTGAGAACTATTTTTTTGTAATGGTTTCCAATACATAATACATAAATTAAACGCAACTTCAAATATTTTCCTTTAATAACAAAGGCCTGCTAATTATATGTGTTCTGTATTAATTAATGCATGCTGAATTAAAAAATTATATCTATTTTTCTCCATCACCCACATATTTTTCGCAAAACGTCATACTGTTTTTTTTTTTTCCATTTCGGAATGAAATACACAAAAATGATATCGCATTGATCATCATGACAAAGTTAGAAACCACTGGTTACCCATATTTCTAGTATAATCTGTCACATTTGTATTGTATTGTATTAATAGTCCTCTATTTTATCAAAATGTACACAAGTTGTTATTTGGATATATGAAATACATTGTATAAGGTAAGGAAAAACGTGGTTTTCCTTTTGCTTTTTTCCTTTACGTGATACGAGAAAATGGATGTCACTTGAAATCAGTGTAGCAAACTTAGGGAAGATCACATATTAGAACATAAACCCCATTCTATAAGTTTCAGTTTGCAGGCCTGTGTAATTAATATGATGGAAGTCTTGAGGTTTCTTTGGCAACTTGACTGTAATGCGTGACGTTGCCACTGTTCACCATCCCATCCCTTCTAAAATAAACTACATATAATAAAATACTAAAAAATACTCTTATTCTGAAGTTGATTTACTACTCACACTTAATAATTAAATTACACTTATATATGAGTCATGATATAACTAAGGTAATCATACTTGATAAAATTTTAACTTTATATGGACTGTTTAGAGATGAAACGCAAATTGAAAGTTGCGTACATTATGGCTTTTTTCATCCAGTGTCAGGAAATATATCCTAGCCAATAATTATGATTTTATACTCATGCACATAAGAACCAAATAAGAACGCACCCGAGTGTACACGACTTGAATTATGTCCGTGGAGAACAGAGGAGTGCGAGATCTTTTATTCGCATAGCTTAAATTGCATTTATATCATAATTGTTTTATTCGCAATGCGAAGGACTTGAGGAAAAACTAGAATAAAGGTTTAATTAGGTTAATTTTATCTTATAAGACTTCTTTGAGTACGCTGAGTGTACCTCGCGTACCCTGTCTGCACGCCACTGATATATATATATATATATATATATATCGTAAAGAACGACGCTTGTATAGGAGAACATTGCGCGCAAGATGAGAAGAGAGAACGAACAAATGAAAAAATGAGGTAACCACCCAGGAATCGAACCCGGGATCTTCCGATTGCTGGTCAGATATGATAACCACTACACCATGGTCCTCACTCGATCAGAAGTCGTAATTCCTCTACATACGCGCAGAAACCAATGCCCCGAGGGGGGCACCTCCCGCATGCCGTACCTATATATACATTTCAACTGCAAAGAACACGCAGTATAAATAACGTAAAGAACGACGCTTGTATAGGAGAACATTCCGCGCAAGATGAGAAGAGAGAACGAACAAATGAAAAATGAGGTAACCACCCAGGAATCGAACCCGGGATCTTCCGATTGCCGGTCAGCTATGATAACCACTACACCATGGTCCTCACTCGATCAGAAGTCGTAATTCCTCTACATACCTCATTTTTTTCATTTGTTCGTTCTCTCTTCTCATCTTGCGCGGTGTGTTCTCCTATACAAGCGTCGTTCTTTACGTTATTTATACTGCGTGTTCTTTGCAGTTGAAATGTATATATAGGTACGGCATGCGGAAGGTGCCCCCCTCGGGGCATTGGTTTCTGCGCGTATGTAGAGGAATTCCGACTTCTGATCGAGTGAGGACCATGGTGTAGTGGTTATCATATCTGACCGGCAATCGGAAGATCCCGGGTTCGATTCCTGGGAGGTTACCTCATTTTTTCATTTGTTCGTTCTCTCTTCTCATCTTGCGCGGAATGTTCTCCTATACAAGCGGCGTCGTTCTTTACGTTATTTATACTGCGTGTTCTTTGCAGTTGAAATATATATATATATATATATATATATATATATATATATATATATAATTATATATTATATATATATATATATATATACACACACTGTATATACAGTACATGTACAGATTTTACATACGTATGTCCATGTGTATGTGCATTTTTCCCAAAAAAGCATTGAATATTTTTTTATTATTGGTTCCAATAAACGAAAACTATATTTAACACATTAAAATCTTTCATTTATTGTATTTTAAAACATTTTAAGACATTCTAAAGACATTCTGAGACATTCTGCGTCATTCTAAAGGTTGATAATTCTTTGGTGACGATATTAAATTATGAAAAGAATTCCAAGAATTTAGAATTATGTTTTCTTTGTGATTTTTTCCAACGTCAAAATGCTTTGATGAATGTCTTTCTTCCTTTATTTTTCGTTCAATGATCAAAATTAAAGTTTTCAGTTAAGATTTTTATTCAAAGTTTTTATTTAAAGTTTTTTATTTAAGTATTTTTAGTTAAAGTTTTCATTTAATTTTTTGAAATGTCTAATAAATTTAATAAGAATAATTATATACAGAAAAATATGTATTTTTGTTAATAATTCGGTTGTATATCAGTCATGAAATCTATGAATCATTATTTTGTAATGCATTAAAAATTATATATATATATATGTACACACCTTACCTAACAATTATAGGCGGTATATAACAATAGGAATGACAAATAATAAAGGAGCTTTGACA
Organism: Bathynomus jamesi; assembly: GCA_023014485.1. Classification (NCBI taxonomy): domain Eukaryota; kingdom Metazoa; phylum Arthropoda; class Malacostraca; order Isopoda; family Cirolanidae; genus Bathynomus; species Bathynomus jamesi. The sequence continues at coordinate 302,019 of JAJOZX010005353.1, read as the reverse complement.
AAACTACTGCAGTAAATCTCTTTCTTTTTCACAATTAAGAGAGATAAGGCGTTTGCTTTTAACTTTTTTAAAAGTTTTCTCACATAAATTGAAACCACCCTCAAAGATGGTAAAAAAGAAGTTAAAACCCTCTTCTTAATAACTTTGAACCCCAGAGAGAGAGAGAGAGAGAGAGAGAGAGAGAGAGAGAGAGAGAGAGAAAGAGAGAGAATTTTGTTATTCAAAACCCCTACAGGATAATAATTTACAGTATCTTAAAATAACTCGAATATAAAACCCAAAAATATTACTTCTAAAACTTATTTTGTTTCTGTTTTTTTTTGGCATTTTTTTTTAATTCACAATTTTTTATATGGAATTTTATGTGTTAAATTTCATCGAATTGTCAATTAATTTCCGATATTTATTATAGACATTTAGTGTTTATAGTGTCGCCGAGAAATTAAGCGATATTTAAGCAGATTTTTAAACTTTTTGTAAATGTAAGTTTGTACGCTCGGTGTTAGCGTCGCTGACTACGAATCCATCGCCCCGGGTTCGAGACCCGGTGACGGCAGCCGGCACGCAGCAAAACCCAGCTGTTCATCCTTCCACACAATAAAGAAAGTGGTTGGTAGATGGCCTAGTGTTTAAGACGCTGGGCTGCTGGTAGGGCGTGGTTCGGATTCCACGTTAAACTGTAGGTCTAAGTTGGAGTGAAAAGCTTGACCTTCGTCAGAATTAACAATTCGGGTGGAAGCTAACCAAAGGTTGTTATTATTAGTATATATATATATATATATATATACATACATGTATATGTAACACAGGGGACCATTCTGAGTTCTACTCCATATATATATATATATATATATATCGTAAAGAACGACGCTTGAATAGGAGAATATTCCGCGCAAGATGAGAGCGAGAAAACGAAACAAATTAAAAAATGAGGTAACCACCCGGGAATCGAACCCGGGATCTTCCGATTGCCGGTCAGATATGATAACCATTACACCACGGGCCTCACTCAATCAAATGCCGTAATTCCTCTACATACGCGCAGAAACCAATGCCCCAAGGGGGCACCTCCCGCATGCCGTACATTATATACATTAAACTGCAAACACGCAGTATAATTAACGTAAAGATTCCTGGGAGGTACCTCATTTTTCATTTGCTCGTTCTCCCTCCTCATCTTGTGCGGAACGCTCTTCTACACAAGCGTCGTTTTTTACATTAATTATACTGTGTTGTTTGCAGTTTAAAAAAAAATATATATATATATATATATATATATATATATATATATATATATATATATATATATATATATATGGGTATTTACAATATTTAAAGTTCATTGTCAGAACTTGTTGTATGTATTACAGAAACGAATTCATATTTGCATTTCGAAATGCAAATTTATATTTCTGAGGACTTTTTTTTTAATTTATTATTTTTTTGTTTCCAAATGTTAAAATTTATTTCATAAGATTGGTAATAATTAATTTTTTATTCTTGTTATCACAAACCTTGAATCAGCGTTGCATCATTTTAACAGTGATAATAATTTATTATTGTTGAAATTATATGATTTTAAAATCATGGATATAAGTTATATATATATATATATATATATATATATATATATATATATATAGAGAGAGAGAGAGAGAGAGAGAGAGAGGAGAGAGAGAGAGAGAGAGAGAGAGAGAGAGAGTTGACAAAAGTAAATAGACAGCTTCGGTTTTTCCATAGTTTTTCATTTGGTAATAAAAGTCACTAAATAAAAACAGATATATTGAATAAATAAATTTAGAATCGTGATTCTTTCTCCTTTTCATTATGTAAAGCTGACACTCGTTCTGGCATTCCATTGCTGAGCTTTGCCATTTGTTCTGGAGGACAATCATCGTGTTGTCTATTTACTTTTGTCTACAATCTCTCTCTCTCTCTCTCTCTCTCTCTCTCTCTCTCTCTCTCTCTCTCTCTCTCTCTCTATATATATATATATATATATATATATACACACACACAGTATATATATATATATATATATATATATATATATATATATATATATATATATATATATATACAGCACAGTAACATCCTTTGCGGATGACACAAAGATCAGTAGAAAAATAAGAAACCCAGAAGACATAGGATCTCTACAAACCGACATAAACAGAATCTACAAGTGGACGGAAGACAACAGTATGAAGTTTAACACCGAGAAATTTCAGCCGTTACACTACGGAAAAAGAGAAGACCTAAAATCCATTGGATATTATACTCCAAATGGACAGGAAATTGAGAGAAATTCCAGAGCAAAAGATTTAGCGGGTATAATGACAGATGATGCGGAATTTGAAACACAAAATAAGATAGCAGTAAACAGAGCAAAGAGAATAACGGGACAGATATTGAGAACCTTTAAACGAAGGGATAGGAATGTAATGATTCCTCTACTGAAAACCCTGATCATACCCAAATTGAAATACTGCTCGGTCCTAACATCTCCATATAAAAAAGAAGACATTAGACAGCTGGAAGGGATCCAGAGAAGCTTCACAGCCAAGATCAATGGGTGCAAAGAACTAAATTACTGGGAAAGGTTACGCGAACTAGACCTATATTCACTGGAAAGGAGAAGAGAGAGATACACCATTATTTACACTTGGAAAATAATGGAGAAATTAGTCCCTAATTTTACTCTGAACCCTATAACTCCCCAAACAACGGTGGAAAGTAGAAACGGTAGACTGTGTCGTATTCCCAAATTGAAGGCGAGAGAGGGAACATCCTTAACCCTGAAAGAAAATAGTTTGTAGTGAGAGGACCAAAACTGTTTAATCAGTTGCCCAAAGACCTTAGAAACACGAAGGGAGTTGCAGTGGACATCTTCAAAAGAAGACTAGATGCCTGGCTCAGAACAATCCCCGATGAGCCGGGAGTACCTGGCTATGTGAGGTGGAGAGCGCAAGAATCCAACTCAGTACTTCATCAGGCCAACTCGAGAGGAGGGGCGACAAGCTTGACCTTCGCGAAATGAGAAATCATCGCGCGAAACCTTTGTAAGGTTGTAAGGTAAGGTAAGATATATATAGGGTGAACCAAATGTAGGTGGACAGTAAATGATAACGTTTATTTTGAGAATACATATTTAATTTTTTTGTATACTATAATACAAAATAAAATTTAAATAAATTTAGTTATAATATTTAATATAATATAACACAAACACCATAGTTATAATGAACACCATAGTTATAATATAATATAACACAAACCGTATTCAACCTACTGTCCACCTACTTTTGGTTCACCGTGTATATATATATATATATATATACCGGGTGTCCGAGAATTATCTGTACAATTTTTGGCTGTTATTAAAAGTCAACCATGAAGTGTAGAAATTCCATTGTTGTCCCATTTTACAGAGAAACTCATTAAGTTTTTTCTGATAACAAGTTTTGACAAGTTTTTTCTTTTTTGTACGCGGGTGACAGACATTGATGATTTAAAAGCAAGAATCACAGCTGCTATTGAGCGAATTGATGTGGATATGCTGCAGCGTACATGGCAACATTTGGATTATCGATTGGATGTTTTGCGAATCACTGATGGTGCACATATCGAATGTTTGTAACAACGTTACTTTAATAAAAGAAACTTTTGAAAATACAGATTCTAAATAATCTTGTTTAAGAATTTTACGTGCGTTATCAAGAATTTTATTAAAAGATGAAATTGTACAGATAATTTTCGGACACACTGGAATTTCTAAAAAACTTGTCAAAACTTGGTATTAGAAAAAACGTAATGAGATTCTCTGTAAAATGGGACAACACTGGAATTTCTACACTTCATGGTTGACTTTTAATAACAGCCAAAACTTGTACAGATAATTCTCGGACACCCTGTATATATATATATATATATATAAAAATTTAATTTTCAAATCCTACAGTATATTTGAGTAAATTATCAAAATAATTATAAAAAGACTAAACTTTACTTAATGTATTATGGTTTATTTATATATACATAATATGTTTGTTCATTTTGTTTTCTTCCAACGTCGGTTCAGGATCGACCTGCGGTCAACTCCTCCGATGCATTCCGCCTCATTTGGGAGATTTGATGAATGAGAGAATTGTTTTCAACTATCATCCCGGTTTCGTAGCCAGCTACGCGTGTCTGGTTAGGAACTTTGTACAAGAACATATATATATATATATATATATATATATATATATATATATATATATATATATGCGGCTCAGAACAATCCCCGATGAGCCGGGCGTACCTGGCTATGTGAGGTGGAGAGCGCAAGAATCCAACTCACTACTTCACCAGGCCAACTCGAGAGGAGGGGCGACACGCTTGACCTTCGCGAAATGAGAAATCATCACGTGGAACCTTTGTAAGGTTGTAAGGTAAGGTAAGGTTATATATATATATAACTTATATATATATATATATATATATATGCGGGTTAACCTTCTTGTTGTAATTTAGGTGACTTTGATTTATCGACCTTTAAATAGGAATCATTAATTTGTATGCATATTCCAGCGATATGGAGTCGTCTTACTTTTGTACATTATTCTTGATGAAATGTTACAATAGGCCACTCCTGTACATATATACAGTAACTCTTGTACATCACGTTTTATTATCGAACACGATTTTTATGCAGTGCAGGTTTTTGAAAAGTTTCAGCAAATTACTCTTCTCAGACCTGAATATCGGGGTTGCATTCCAATTAATGAGAATGCTCAAGAACCGTGGAGAACGAGATTTCCTGAAAGAATTTTTACACCATTTGTTTTCGAACATCTGTCATGTAAGTGGATACATGGTCCGATCGGTGGATGCAGAAATACATTTGAAAGAAGTTAATAGTTAAGGGTTGTTTTTCGACAAAAATAAGTCTTTGGTTTGGTGCTTACCATTTTATGATTTAATTACAACTATGAAATTCTATATTATTTTGAAAGGAGACGAGAGACAAAGAAATTTTATGAAAGTCGTAGCATGTATATATATATATATATATATTATATATATATATATATATATATATACCACACACACACACACACACACTATATATATATATATATATATATATATATATATATATATATATATATATATATATATATATATATATATATATATATAATTTTGCATGCGTTACAACCAGAAATATTTCATTCAAATTGAGAGGACTAAAAAAATATAGGATAATAACTTTTGTGTCAAATATATATATGGCAACAGTATTAATTTCATAGAATATGATAATTATAATGATAAGCCTTATTGGCAAGATATAAATCCCATAAAATGGTACAATATTGTTGACGGTAATAAACGCTAAGATAAATCAAACAATAATAAATTTTAAAACTGAAAATTACGACTAAAAAGAGCAAATAAAAATAAGACACTTACTGAAACAAGTTACATCGTGGAGGTAACTTATGCAGCAGTTTATAGGATCTGCTGTAAAGCAAATTGAGGGTTCTGCAGGAGCCTCTTTTATAATTAACCCAGAGTTCTTGCCCGTAAATATTAGTGTAGAAGTACGAAACAAGAGTGTCTTTAACTTCGCTTGTACAGAAATTTTAAGTTTTTTATAACCATGTTTGCCTTAGCACATTAACTTCGATATTGTTTCCTTATGTTCAAGTCGTCACTCAAGGAGCTGGTGATAATATAATCCAAAAAATCTAAATTCTTGTACCTGCTCTATTCGTTCACCTCCCATTTTGAGAATAATATTAGCTGTTTGGTTTGAGATTTTAAGGTGGAATTGCTTAACCTTAGTTTTAGTAACATTAAAATTAATGTCATGGTCTGTGAATATGATTCACAAATTTTTATAAGATAATCCAGACTTCTCACCGAAGGGCTTATTAACACTATATTATCAGCATGGACAAAGTTGGTTAACCTCATGCCATGTATACAGCATCCCACTCTTGCCTCATGAAGAGAAACAATTAATCGATCAATATACAGACAAGGTTCCTTACTCTCTCCTCTGTTGTTTAATATATATATATATATATTAAACAACAGAGGAGAGAGTAAGGAACCTTGTCTAACTCCGCATGAGGAACCAAAACATTGGGACAATGCATTGCCCCATTTAATAGTTAAAGTAAAGTAAAAAGTAAATTAAGAAAGTAAAAGTATAATAAAAGAAGGATTCTCGAGTTCGTCCTTATCAAGTCCAAAACGTGTCTCTGTCAATAAACTCTCCATTCACAAGATTATCGTTGTCGTCATTTCGGTTTTTGCATGAGTCGTCGAGTGCTCTGACCGCGTAGAAGCTTTCTGCCCACTGACTGACATTCGCAGCTATAATACTCCATATCGTATACGCATATTTAGGCTGTGGTAGGAGGAGGAGGAGGAGGAGGAGGAGGAGGAGGAGGTTGCCTCATGTTCTCCGATGTGGCGATTCTTTGGTCTCGATGTTTTCTGTCCGAGTGACTCGTGTTATGACCACATTTATGCAGGAGTTCCTTCATGGAGGATGTCAACACGAGATCTCCCTCATTCCGAATAAGAAAGAGTGTTGGATGAGTCGGTAATGGATGTTCAAACTATTTCCTAATGTTTTTTATTTATTTATATAAATATGTGTATGTTAGCTTGGATATCTATATCTTTATATCTATATTTCTATTTCTATCTATTTCTCTATCTATCTCTCTACCTCTCTATCTATCTCTCTATCTATCTATATCTATTTATTTATCTATTCATACACACACACACACACACATACACATATATATACACACACACACACACACACACACACACACACACATATATATATATATATATATATATATATATATATATATATAACAACAATTAAGAGCATGAACATAACCAAACACCACAGGAGCAACTGTAAGATGCCAAAAATGAAAATACTAAATAATAAAACTTAAGCAAACATCTTCCAGACATTTTGAAACGTGTTTATATATACACAAATTGAATTAGAACATAAAAGATACTAGAATAATTGTAAAGATCCAGAAACTATATACAGAGTGTATATATATATATATATATTATATATATATATATATAGGTAAAATTACCTATGAAGTTTTATTACTTCACTGCTTTATTATGGTTTGGAATATATTAAATGCATTTCCTTATGTATTTAACCTTTGGGATGATATAGCAATAAAGAAATACAAATATCAATCAGTAAATAAATTTCTAATAGTCCATAATATATATATATATATATATATATATATATATATATACACACACACAAAAGACAAGGAAGAAAATACTGTAAAAGTACCCTAGACATTCAACGACTTAACGCTGCAGCATTAGAGGAAACCAACATGCCCATCTTTCCTTATAGGTGAAACAATGTTAAAAATTGTCTCAATAGTTTGTCTCTGCGTCGTGTTAGCATTCTTGTCTCTCTGCTGGTGACGAGGGCGGAGGGCTGGAAATATATCTGTGTGGGATCTCCAAAAGTGAAGCTAATTTGATTCTTTTCAGGTGTCGTTCTGTGGCCTTTGACACGCGCAAACTTCGTCTAATAACGATTGGCACTTTTAAGCGTCTTTCTTTGTTGATGCGTATAGTTAAGGATTGAAAAATAATATGATGAATCTTATAATGAATTCCGTGTATAAATAATTATACATATGGGTTTGAGAACACACACACACACACACACACACACACACACACACATAGGTGGCCTAGTGGTTAAGACACTGGGCTGCTGATGGGGCGTGGTTCAGATTCCACGTTAAACTGTAGGTCTAAGGTGGAGTGAAAAGCTTGACCTTCTTCAGAATGAACAATTCGGGCGGAAGCTAACCAAAGGTTTAAACAGATACGTAAATTGGTAGTTTCGAGATTGTACAGCATTTTGGAGTCATCTCAGTTTATTCGACATTGTGAAGAAAAAACCTGTTTTCCTCAAACACAAAAATGGGTTAAAATCTTTGAAAAATTAAAAATATTATGAAACCTCAAGAATTTAATTTTATGCTTACATTCATTGCTCAATTTCAAAACATTAAGTAATTCACTATATTTCTGCATGCACAGCAATGTTGTACGAAAATTATTAATTATTAAGTACAGGAAAAATAGTTTAATTTCTATCTCACTGAACCAGAAAAATAGTGAAAGGCAAATTAAAAAAAAAAAAAAAAATTGGGGGGGGGGGACCTTTTAAGAATATTTTATAGAAAATATAGAAATGACAACAAATTTTTTAAATTAATTGTCAAACAATAAAAGCTTTTAATCCTTAATCTGGAAATAATTAACAATATCGATAAATAATAATAATTAACCAATTGAAAAAATAAAAAAATCGCACGGTAATTTCAACGTATTGAAAGTAGTAATCCAGAATACCTAATTATTTACATTAGTTATTAAGTATTAAATAAAATAATTAATTTATGAATAATTGAATAACATTCATTGATAATTAAACGCAGTTTTACAGTTTTTTTGTTGTAACAATAATTTTAACATAAATAATTGTGAAAGTGTTCTATTTATTTAATTTGGGCATTAATTAAGCAATAAAATCTCCTAATAATTTCGAGGACAAATATATATATATATATATATATATATATATATATATATATATATATATATATATATATATATATATATTTGTTTATCCTCTTAATTCTCTTAATCTTAAAATTTTTAAGATTAAAGGGCAAATTAAAAGAAATGACAAATGAATTTCGTTAAATTAAAAAACTCATTAAATTTCTTAAAATTTGTAATTTAAGTCCTCTAACTTTATCCCCTCATGAATATATATATATATATATGTACAGGGTGGGCCGAAAGTCTGGATCCATAGGAAAATATTTATTTTAATACATAAATTACAACAAATGGTGCATACTTAAAATGAATATCAACTTTAACTCGTAAATGCGTATCCGTGATACTGTACAGTAGTTCGTACTCCAGTATAAATACTCAAATACTTTTTTATTTCAGCCCAGAAATGGCTTCGAATCTAACAACAGAAGACAGGGTAGAACTTGTGCTCATGTACGCAAGACAGGGCGCTACACACTGAGAAGTTGCTACCGAATTCAATAGAAATCATCCTGATAAGCATCCAGTAACACATGCGACTGTTGGCAAGTTGTTTAAACGTTTCAAAGAAACAGGAAGTGTACATGATCGACGGCGTTCTGGTCGTCCAAAAACTGCAACTGATGAAAATACCTCTGCAATGGTATGTGAAACTTTAACGAATAGTCCAGTAAAGTCAACAAAAAGATTATCAAATGAAACACGCATCTCGAGAACGTCAATTCGAAGAATTATTACAAATCATAAATTCCATCCCTAAGTGTCTCGATGTCAGAGGCCGCCAATTTGAGCATTTGTTATAATTTGTTGTTTATACTGGAGTACGAACCACTGTACAGTATCACGGATACGCATTTACGAGTTAAAGTTGATATTCATTTTAAGTATTTACCATTTGTTGTAATTTATGTATTAAAATAAATATTTTCCTATGGATCCAGACTTTCGGCCCACCCTGTATATATATATATATATAAATATATTATGTATGTGAGGAGACAAGTGGGAATAAGTGAAGTGCATTGTGTGATAATTCACAAATGAAGTGGGGTAATTTATTTTGTAAGGTAACACTTTTCACACCTCAGAATATTAAAAAAAAAAAAAAAAAATATTTTTACTGTAAAAATTAGACATGTTGGTCCTGATTAGGTTATGTTACGCTAGATTTTAGCGAGTACCTCACTATTTAATGACTTAACAGAAAACAACCTTCGAGCCTTCATTTGTGTCCAAAACAAATATCACGCTCCTCTCGGTTCGATGGCCCTAAAATTAGGTTAGGTTAAGTTAGGTTTGGTTACTTAGATTTCTAGACATGGATTTAGAAAAATCTTTACCTCGCTTGCGTGGAGATGCGCGCGCGCGCGCGCGCGCGTGTGTGTGTGTGTGTGTGTGTGTGTGTTTAATACTATGAGAAAACACTCTCTAAATATAGTCATATACTTACTTTTATTTTGCATGAGTTTCGTATATATATATATATATATATATATATATCCCCGCAAGGGGGTTCTAAGCTCGTGCTCTTGAGTGCTCTTTGTGCTCGTTTGTACGTGCTTGTTCCTGGAGGTTTCACGTGCGCCCTCCCGGCCCTAGCACCCAAGGATGATGGGGCTCGACCCTGCAGTCCTTGTCATCCTTGGTCTTTTTCCACTTCGACTGTCCCCTCCACCCTTTCTTTTTCCTCTGTCTTTCCTCTCACTTTTTCTTTGTTTTTCCGCTGAGATATGCCCTTTAAATAGAGGCGAATCGGTTCTTCCTGAACTAAAAAAAAAAAAAAAAAAATAATATATATATATATATATATATATATAACCGGGTGCGGCAAAAGTAAATATTGGAACACAAAATAATAGTAAGTATATGACAATATTTAGACAGTTTTTTCTCATAGCATTGAACACACACACACACACACACACACACACACATATATATATATACAAACTCAGAATGGTCCCCTGAGAAACTTATATGTTAAACACAGACCGTGCGTGGAACAAGGAACTCTTCTGGAGAATTAAATCCACTATAGTCCGAATAAGTAATGTAAATGACAATACCATAGTTTTCTTTTTCATGATGCTAGCCCGACGTGGGCAACGGGTCTCTCGCAAAGAGGTCCCATAAATATAGCTTCCCTCACCAGCTATCTGCAAAGCAGACAGGATCCAGCTTTGGGACATGGATCTAGGGTTAAAGCAAGCCTAGTCCCACTACGTTAAGGACCTCATATAAGTAAAAGACTCGTTGCATTCACGTCGGATTGAATAAATCAAAGAAAAAGGGGTAACTATTGTATTTTTAGCCAAAAAAAACAACAAACTTAAACCTCAACCGGGACATTGAGCGTCCACTTTTCAAGGCACGTAACACGTCCGTTTAATATACACAAACTCAGAATGGTCCCCTGAGAAACTTATATGTTAAACACAGACCGTGCGTGGAACAAGGAACTCTTCTGGGAGAATTAATCCACTATAGTCCGAATAAGTAATGGTAAATGACAAATACCATAGTTTTTCTTTTTCATGATGCTAGCCCGACGTGGGCAACGGGTCTCTCGCAAAGAGGTTCCATAAATATAGCTTCCCTCACCAGCTATCTGCAAAGCAGACGGACGTGTTACGTGCCTTGAAAGTGGACACTCAATGTCCCGGTTGAGGTTTAAGTTTTGTTTTTTTTTTTGGCTAAAAATACAATAGTTACCCCTTTCTCTTTGATTTATTCAATCCGACGTGAATGCAACGAGTCTTTTACTTATATAGAGGTTCTGAATGTAGTGGGACTAGGCTTGCTTTAAACCCTAGATCCATGTCCCAAAGCTGGATCCTGTCTGCTTTGCAGATAGCTGGTGAGGGAAGCTATATTTATGGGACCTCTTTGCGAGAGACCCGTTGCCCACGTCGGGCTAGCATCATGAAAAAGAAAAACTATGGTATTTGTCATTTACCATTACTTATTCGGACTATAGTGGATTTAATTCTCCCAGAAGAGTTCCTTGTTCCATGCACGGTCTGTGTTTAACATATAAGTTTCTCAGGGGACCATTCTGAGTTTGTGTATATTAAACGGACGTGTTACGTGCCTTGAAAAGTGGACGCTCAATGTCCGGTTGAGGTTTAAGTTTTTTTTTTTTTTTTGGCTAAAAATACAATAGTTACCCCTTTCTCTTTGATTTATTCAATCCGACGTGAATGCAACGAGTCTTTTACTTATATAGAGGTTCTGAATGTAGTGGGACTAGGCTTGCTTTAAACCCTAGATCCATGTCCCAAAGCTGGATCCTGTCTGCTTTGCAGATAGCTGGTGAGGGAAGCTATATTTATGGGACCTCTTTGCGAGAGACCCGTTGCCCACGTCGGGCTAGCATCATGAAAAAGAAAAAACTATGGTATTTGTCATTTACCATTACTTATTCGGACTATAGTGGATTTAATTCTCCCAGAAGAGTTCCTTGTTCCATGCACGGTCTGTGTTTAACACACATATATATATATATATACTAGTGGTGGACCGGATGTCAGTTTTTCAACATCTACGGATGCGGATGTGGATTTTTAATTTCAATATCCGCGGATGCGGATGCGGATATTTAGTTAATCTATCAATATAATATAGAATTATGAATATATGACAATTTTTCAAATTTCGTGGTATTACTATTATGGCAGGTAATGCATAAGAATTAAAATTAATATTAATGTTTTCATTATGATAAAAATAATAACTTTCTCAAGAGTTTCAGCCACAGAAAATTCAATGAAACAAGTTTCATTCAATTTTCTGTGTTACCAGCTATTTATATTTTGAGGTTTATAATTTGTTTGTTCATTAATAATTAATATTTACATGAAATGTGCATGACTGGGCCTTATAAGCTACTTTATAAGCTAATTTAATTGTAAATTGCATAATTTATTAGAGGTAATATTCGCATAACATCCGCAGTCAGGAGTGCGGATGCGGATGCGGATGTTAAAAAATGATGCGGGTGCGGATATCCGGTCCACCACTAATATATACGCCCACTTTTATTTGTAGGTGTGTATAATTTATTTATTTCACATGTTTAATTGAAAAATTCATCCCATATATATATAGTTACTGTATATATACATTATATGTCTGGCGATGTTGGTTGGCATAACAAAACTATTTCATTGTTTACAAACGATTAATAAAATTTCGAGTAAAGAAAAATCTTTTAGAAATTCTAAATTCGCTAAAAAATTTACTGTGAATTTATAAAAATCCATATAAGGAATCATACAATTCCGCAAGGATGGATATATATATATATATATATATATATATATATATATATATATATATATATATATATATATATATATATATATATATATATATATACACGAAATTATATGTATATAATTTTATTTATTTATTTAATTATCTATCTAAATATTTATTACATTGGTTTTTCTCTCTGTTTCACCTATTCCGCCTTATATGCATTTTAGAACCTTATTCAAAGTATAAAATTGTAATTCATGAACTAATAAATAATAAAAATTCAAATTATTTTCTACATTTGTTTTCTTTATATTTAAAATTGCTATTATTCTTTTCCGAATCTAGCTAATATTTGGTTCTTTCTTAAAAACACTATACATACAGTATATATATATATATATACACACACACACACATTGGTTACAGCCTGGCCATGTCGCAACAAAGCTTCCCATAGATCAGCGAAGTTAAGTGACATTGGAGTAGGTATTACACAGAAAAAAAAAGACTTCCGCAACCTTCTATACATAGAAATATATCTTCTATTGTCTCAAATCACTCAAAAAAGAAGTTTTGAGTACCATTGTTCTATCTAAAGAAGTTATGCATCATTAAAAAAGTTATTATATCATCTCAGAAAAAACTTTGATACCGAAAGAAGGAAAAACTTCCCCTAGAATGCACCATCAAAAGAAGTTATAAGTTCTAAATTTAGAAGGTTTAATTTTGAGTGTAAGTGGATGAGCGACCGTCCTCTCTGTCCAGATGATGTGACAACCCATGGTTCAAAACCCACGTAAAACTGTAGGTCCCCTCTCTCACGTGACATTTGATGTTACGAAGGAGGTTTAACAACCCCAAAAGAACAGCAGTATATATATATATATATATATATATATATATATATATTATATTATATATATATATATATATTATATATATACGAGGTTGGACAGTATTTTAGATTTAGTAATAACTACGGATGATAGGCTAATCATTGATCTTCAAGTAATAGAACCGTTAAGCAATAGCGATCACAATATGGTAGAGTTTCTCCTCTCAGTAAGTCACTCGAAACCAGCTAACTCGACTAAAATTCCTAACTTCCAGCACGCAGACTTTTGTAAATTTCGAAATAAATTGTGACACGTAAATTGGGAAAACGTAGAGATAGGGCCTATAGGCTACATAAGTGCGATAAAGACAATTTGTGGTTACGAAACAACTACATATCTCTAAGGCGTGAAGCGAAAAGTGTAATAAAAATGTCCAAGCGCGAAATCTCCATAGCTCGTGACGGTAAAGAAAACCCCAAGTGATTCTTTCAATAAGTCAACAATAGAAATCCAGTAAAAAGTGTCTTGGGGCCGTTGAAAAATGTTAACGGAGATCTAGTTTCTGAAAACAAGGAAATGGCTACCTTGCTAAACGAATTTTTTACCTCAGTTTTTACTATAGAAGATTTAACGAATATCCCTACGGTGATAGAAATAATACCTTTTGATAATGGTAATATTTGGGATAATATTGTGGTTAGTGAAGGGGAGTTAATGCGTTAACGTGTGTATATATATATATATATATATATATATATATATATGATGAATAAAACCACGAAGGGAAAAGAAACACAAAGTGGTGCTCAAGCGCTTTCGTCTAATGACATCCTCAGGAACACTGGAGTGAAAGGATCGTTCAAGGCAATATATAGGTTACAAAAATAAACATATATATATATATATATATATATATATATATATATATATATATATATATATATACACATATAGTAAGTATAGAAAAAATTGTGGGAGGAGCAAACACATTTGTATGGAAAAATGACACTTTTAGCACTTTGGCCGAAATTCAATATAAATTCAAATGGCTTGTTTATGAAACAGGTCACAAAAGAATAAAGAAATAAAAATAAATATAAATATATATATATATATACATAGGGTGTCCCATAAGTCCGGCATCATAGGAGAAACTCATATTTTTCTATTTCTACAAACCATAATTTATGCTCGGGATGCCAATTTCCCGTCCACCATTTCAAGTTAGCAAACGTAACACCTATCTTTAAGAAAGGCGATAAAGGTGCGGCGGGAAATTATAGGCCAATCAGTTTAACGTCTGTTGTAGGTAAGCTGCTGGAATCAATAATTAGGGATCGTATAGTCGAACACTTAGAATTGCATAACTTAGTTAGAAATACGCAGCACGGTTTTAGGCGAAACAAATCTTGCTTTACTAATCTTTTAGAATTTTTTCAAAGCGTGGTTGACGTTTACGATAGTCATCGGGCGGTTGATGTAGTGTATTTAGATTTTCAAAAAGCGTTTGACACCGTACCGCACAAAAGACTCATTGAAAAAACTAAGGCTCATGAAATCAGGGGTGTAGTAATAAATTGGATAGAATAGTGGTTGCGAGGTAGGAAACAGAGGGTGGTCGTTGACGGAGCGGAGTCGTGTTGGGCTAATGTAGCGAGTGGCGCTCCTCAGGGTTCTGTATTGTGCCCCTTGCTTTTCTTAAATATATTAACGATTTAGATGTCGGCCTAGTCAGTACAGTTTCAAAGTTTGCGGATGACATGAGGCTGGGTGGTAGGGCGATTAATGACGAAGATAGAGGTAAAATCGAGGAAGATCTGAATAAAATCGTTGATTAGTCAGTCACATGGCAAATGAGATTTAACGTCGATAAGTGCAAAATTTTACATATAGGTTCGCGTAACGGTAATTTTTCGTATATTATGTCAGGGAAGGAGTTAACAACCGTAGAGCAGGAAAAAGATTTAGGAGTTATAGTCACTGGTGATTTAAAAGTAGCGAAACAAAGTACAGCAGCGGTCAATAAAGCGAACAAAACGTTAGGTTTTATAGCTCGGAATTTTGAGTACAAATCGCGCGCTATTATAGTTCCTCTTTATAAATCATTAGTTAGACCCCATTTAGAGTACGCGATCCAATTTTGGAATCCGCAGATGCGAAAAGATATAGACAAAGTCGAAAGAGTTCAAAGACAAGCAACTAAGATGATTCCGTTGCTTAGGTCAAAGTCGTATGAGGATAGGCTTGAGGAGTTAAAATTGACTACACTCGAGACTAGGAGGCTAAGGGGTGATCTAATCCAAGTTTTCAAAATTATGAATGGGTTCGATAACGTAGATAGAAATAGCTTTTTCGAAATATCTCAGTATAATAGAACTAGAAATAACGGGTGTAAGTTGACAAGTAGAAGGTTCGAGACAGCAGTTGCGAAAAACGTTTTTACGCATAGAATAGTAAATAGCCGGAATAGTTTGCAGGTAGAAGTAATTAGTAGCACGTCTATAAACATGTTTAAAAATCGATTAGACGCATAGGTTGAGAGATTGGGTATAGTTTAAGGTAGTAAAATTAAGGCTTTGTCGTTCGGAACCCACGTTAAATTGTAGGTCCCCTCCGCCACCACGGAGGACATGCACAATACACAATTACGAACACCGTTAGGTAGACCAGCCATGAGTGGACCCTAGGGTCTTTGTTGGTCTGAAACTTTATAACATATATATATATATATATATATATATATATATATATATATATATATATAAATAAACTTTTTCTTTAACAAATAATTTGAATAAACATGTTGAAATCTTACCATGGCATCGATTTTCAGAGAATTTCTTCGAGAGACCGGTGAGAACCTGCATCTTTCAAATTATGATTTTATTCAATGTTAAGTTTAGTGATGTAAAAACGTCACCCAGTTTGATAATATTAATGAATCATATTTTACTCTTTCGTAACGTCTTATAAACTGTCGTTTCGCAAATGAGAAAAGACATATTAACGATCTTTAACACCGTGGTGATGACGGTTTAATTATAGTTAATGCTTAGCGAGATAATTTATTAGGACGACTTCAAAATCAGAATGTTCTTTTTTTGCTAATTATTTCTTTGGCGTTTAAGTGTTAGAAGAAAGCATGACCGGCTTACGAAGTTTCTTCTATTCGTTTCGCTGCTTCGCGATAATTGAGTTTGATTGGCACTCAGCTAATGATATCGTGGGTTAAGTTATAGGTCGGATTGAATTTATCTTCCCATCTTTATATCCTAACTTATCAGCCAAAGGTTTTGACCGAATCTAATGTATAGAAGTATAAAACAGGTGGCAAATTACAGTTAATGGAAGGTGTTGCATTCAGTTGCATTGTTAACATTTTTCCACGTTAAGTGTTCACCTCAAGTACAATAAAACAATTTTAGAGTGCTCGAACTTTAATGTTTTGAACATATTTTAATTTGCGCAAATTTTATGAGTGACGAGAAATGTTTCTAAATTTTATGACTTACCAAAAACATTTTACTTTTAAGAGGAAAATCGTAGATACTTTTTAAGTTTCATAAAATCTTCCAACATTCAGTCTTCGAGCGACTAAACGATCGTAAAGCGAAATGTTTAATCATATAATGGCTTAAAAAATATATATAAAAAGAAAGAATAAAGACCCTTAATATAAGAATTCATTATTTAATTATTCGCTTCTGTGGAAATAATAATTTAACTATTCAGGTCTATGTACTATATATAGACGTACGTACGTATTATGCCTTTTAACATGATGAGTTCGCTTCAAACGATCATTTTCCCTTTGATTTTACCACTAAAACCTCGGCAACATACGTTTAAAATGGACGTTAAATTACAGCAATATGCGGGAATAAACTGTTTCTACTCCAACAGTTATCACTGAGGAGGTCCAGAAACTGGTACATTAGTCCAACTAGTGCTTTTCATTTCCCTAACTCTCGTATACTAGCCTTATGGGGATACGAACCGCCGACTTCAGTGTCTTCGCTTCACTATAGGGAAACGGCGCTCCCCAATGAACTACGGACACAAACGTTTCTGCTAAAAGAAACTTTCATCTGATAGTGAAACTTCATTGTTTCAGCTTCACATCTTTAAATCGAGTAATGATTTAGGACTTCCCATGCACGAAACTCGCAGGAGTTATATAAGTGTCTGTTCCGATTTAGGTGTAGGTAATGTGGGTCTTCTCCCTAAATGTCTTCCACACCTAAAATTGCATATCCAACTGAATTTGAATGCAAAGATTTTTTTATCATGTTATTTCCAGCGTAACCGCGGGTGTTTCTCGATAAAATTTCTCCAGTAACTCTTGACATACATATATGATAGATAAAACGCTTACTTTGTCGTGTGGTTCAATTTCGTTCAGCTAGCTATTTCGAGGATATAGTGTCAAGGAATGAATTATTTTATCCTTAAAACTCACTCTCTGGAGATAAAAGAGGTTGATTACTTTAAAAAGACTGAAAAATTTGTTAATTTATATATTATATAAATTCAAAACGATATTAGAGCTTAATCCTTATGGATGATAATTCTTTATGCAACTTTCCATTTGTTTCACAATTAGTTTGAAAAAATTTGACTTTTCGCAATCCCTTTATCGTCCTTCAACTATACGACGGGTCATTGAGCCGGAACACCAAATTTTTCTATCTTGGTCACCCCATAATAGTTTCGGAGACTTATGCTTTACGACAATGATTGAGGGTTAAGAAAATTTAAAATTATATGCGTAATAGTATTATATGCAAAATACCGACTTTATGGTTAGATCATTTTTATTTTGGATTAAGCTAATAAGTTCCATAATGTGAGACTATAATATAATATCGTATGCAGAATTTGAACTAAGCCCTCAAATGCTCCACCCATAATTTGAAATTGGGTATGGGTATGTGGATGACGTCATGAGATGCATTCGGTTCTAAAGTTTCTTCAAGGCGTCGTTCTGTTTACGCCATGTAAGTCAAACTTCAGTGTAGAATTTATGTATTCAGTAAACAAATCAAGTTAATACGTTTTTACGTCATCGACATTATTAACAATTGAGAGCATATATGGAGTGTTCTCTCTCTCTTCTCTCTCTCTCTTTGTAGAAACGGAGACTAAAAGGGGCGTGGTCCTATTGTAAGATAAGAAGAAATTATTAGCTGTTACATACAGTAGTTTCCCTTAATTTCTCTTCTTTTATTATAAGTAAATGAAAGGTAAAGAAGTGTTTATCATTCTCGACAATAACAGGCACTGAGTTTACAACTGTAATTTTATTACTGCTAAATTTAACGCAATTACTAGAGATTAGCCACAGATAACCGCGGTAAAATTCTTTAAAAATCCTTTCAATAGAGTTCTTTTCAAAGAAGTAAAACGAACTTTTAATAAAGTTATTGTAATTTCATTTCACGACTCGTAACTTTTTTTTTTTTCGAAACCTCTCTTACAGAGGTAAAGGTTGGGAGGGAAAAATTATTTAAAAAATGAAGCTCATTAGGCGACACTCCTAACTAATAATAATAATAAAAAAATAAAATTCATTATGAGAAATAAGAACAAAAAAAAAAAAAAAAATTTAAACTGAAAAAAAACTTTGCGAGTAAATTTCGCTTAATCACTTATAAGTCGGGAGAGTACTTATTTTTATTATTATTATTTTTCATTATTTTCTACATTCAGTACATAATTTATTTAACTTATATTAAAAAATGGGCAACTGGGCATTGCCCCAGGCACATTTCATACGAAGGCTCGAAATAACTACTTTTTTCGCGTAATTAGCCTTCGAGATCGAATTTGATACATAGAAAAACGTAATTCCTTCCCAAAACTGAAATTCTCATAGCAAACGAAGTGTTTTTTTACCAAACTTTTGAGATCTGATTTATTTTTTATGGGGTAGCAACTAATAATTTGGAAATTGCCAAAATGGCCTCAAAGTATTTTTTATTTTACATTTATGTCCTCAGTATAATTTTTTCTGGTTTTGGTGAACACGATGCACTCGTAAAATGGTTGTTTTTACTATTAATATATGTCGTATGGAAGTTATCTTCCCGTCAATAAAATGTTTCATCTTCACCCTACTGTAAGATATAAACACATCGTATTTAAAAAGAGGTAATATTAGGGAAATCTAAACATATATATATATATATATATATATATATATATATATATATATATATATATATATATATATATTATGAATTTAGTACCATGAACGTTATTTCGTATAATGAAAGAATGATGTAAGAATATTTCTTTTGTAAGAGAATTCAACCTGTGGTGAATCTTATTCTACTGAATATAAATTAAAGACTTGAATAAACGATTTATAATGAATATCCACTTGCGGAAAATAATGCGAGATTAATTTTGAAAAAGATGCGTAAATCGAATTTAAAAATTTAATTAATATTCAGATATGTTCATCCTTTCCGGGAGAAAATTAATAAGTAATTAGGTTAATTAGGAATTATGTTAATTATGTATCCATTTATTTAGCTATCCATCTGTGTATGTGTGTGTGTGTGTGTGTGTGTGTGTGCGTGTATAGGTTTACACTCTCGTTCTCTCTTCTGAGACATATCAGAAGAGAGAGAGAGAGAGAGTTACAGGGACAAGAGGAAGCCTCAAAGACCTTTCGGTCCACCTGGGAGGTTCCTACTATTAAACTAGTGCATTTATATTTTTTTAATTATTCTAGCGGTAGTAGAAGACTGGATAGAATAGCATAAGACTCTTTCCTCACCCTCCGCTCCCTCCCAGAGGCTGGTACGGAAAAAAATTGAAGAAAGTACCTTGACCCTGGAAAAGTAACCAAGGAAATTTCACAGGAAACAGGAAAATATATAAACTAACTCTACAATTACGTTATGCACACATAAAAATCGTACGCTAGAGAGAATGGTTGTATAAACTAACATAATAATATATTTGTGCTGATTGTATAGCAACCACTTGGTATCGTCACAAAAACCTCGAACGTATAGTTTTCATTTCATACAAAATATTTACAGCTCTATTTACCGAGGTATCGGGCCAACAAAGACCCCATGGTCCACTCCTGGCCAGCCCTAAAAGGAGAGAGAGAGAGAGAGAGAGAGAGTAAATCTCTGAAATTACTATAGATAACTAGTGTTAAGCCTACAGCTTCCGTGATCTCAGAAGGACAAAGTGGACAAGTTGCGAAAGGTCGAAAATTTAACATAAGACTTTATTCGTGATTTCAGTTTTAGCAAATTAAAAAAATTAGAAATTAAGAAAAAGGAAATTAGGAGTTATTTTAGCTAACCTTTAGTGTCATATCTTAAGTTTTATATATATATATATATATGTGTGTGTGTGTGTGTGTGTGTGTGTGTTAAACTCTGAAGTTTGAAGTTGTTTGACTTGTCAACCAGCATCCCAGAACTAATAGGACCATCTGAAGGCTATCGCTAAGGAAACTCTTCTGGAGCCACCTGACCTTGTGATATTATATATATATATATATATATATATATATATATATAGAGAGAGAGAGAGAGAGAGAGAGAGAGAGAGAGAGAGAGAGAGAGAGAGAAAAGCTTCTTTCATGATAAACTGAAATACGTTATTTAGGCAACTGATAGCAAGGATTTTAAAGATAAAAAATATTCCCTTGCAAATTATCACATTTGTTCAGAGTATTCCATAAAGTGCAGCATCATGAGCACATTTTATTGACTACATTTTGTTTTATTTTTATGATGCTCAGTTTCGGTTTTGCGGACTGCTACAGATTTTTATGAAAATTAGCAAATCAATTATTTACAATTTTTATCCTAAGGAAATGTCTAATTCCTAACATAACTTAACTAAACTTAACGTAACCTAACCTACAGTTCCTTACGATAAAATCTATAAATAATTAATTTGCTAATTTTTGTAAAAGTCTTTAGTAGTCCGTCAAACCGAAAAGACCCTCTTTTTTCATGTTTAATATTTGTAATTACTAATTTTGTGTACAAACAAAATTGACCGCGATATAGTTATTAAAATTATACAGGGTGTGTATATAGTAACGCAAGTGAAGAGACAAATCTGACTTGAATTGGTTTAAACTTGTTTCAACTTATTTTTTAACTTCTAAACAGCAATTACCCTTCACTCGCGTTATTTTATACACACCCGGTAGTTTGAATCAGTAGTCAGAAATAAATTTGGAACAAATTTTACTAATTATGCGCATGAAATTTTATTTATACCAATGAAGAACAAAAATTTATGTTCCGTTCTGGTATTCCTAAACTATTGCTGAGATGTCTTTAAAAATAACTCGAGTGTGTGTCTCTACCCAGTGGGAATCATATTGATTGATTTAATTAATTCATTAATTACGCTATCGTGTATTGAATTAAATGGGAATCATTTTAAACATTCATGAGATGGTTCCATATACATTAAAGTATTTCCCATCGGGTTACGGGTTTCAGCGTAGCTACGGTATATTTTTCGCTCACTACGTATCATCAGTATAAAAATAAGCGAGTTATTTAAACACACTCTGGTGCAAATAAACTTTTACCCATTACACCGTAAAAAGTAAAGTAAAAATTTCTTATATTTCGGTGGTATCTCTCTGCCACCAAATTACGGTGTGTAATTATTTCTTTGAAATCATACGAAAACATCATTCACGCTTCTAACGGAGTAAATTAAATTCTCTTTTTAAGGAAAACGGAAACTGACTGATGCTTATCGCTACTCGACCAACCACTTATAAATGTTTTCAGTAACATCATGCAAAAATTAGCGTGAGATTAAAAAATATATTTATACATCAAAATCTGGATCACCCGAAGATCAGGGTCCCCAGTCTTTTTTAGTTAGCCTTATAAGGCTAACTAACGAAAATATCACGACTTAACCTAACCAATCGTTAGGTCAACTGTACGCCCTTGACGAATGTTAGGTTAAGTCGTGATATTTTCGTTAGTTAACCTTATAAAGCTAACTAACGAAGGTTGGGGGCCCTGATCTTCAGGTGATCCAATATCTTTGAATTTCATACTTATTTTGGAGATACTTGGTTGGTCAAGTACTAATATACATTAATCACTTTCCTTATTCCTTCAAAATTAAATTAAATTTATTCCATTAAAAATTTAATTCTTTTTTACAGTGTAAGTAGTTGTAAGTGCAGAGTGTCCACAATGTCTTGTCACCCCAGTAAAATACTAACTGATTTTCGTTTTTCTTTCAGACATTTTAAATGTATGAGAGCAGCAACTATACGATTGAACAAGGCATATTGGCGAGTACCTGGGACCATGAGCGACCACGTAATGGCAAAACCATTGAAAATATTCGTGCAGACTTCTGGGAAAGATTCAAATGTGCGAGACTTCCAGGACCGATTTAATCGTGCAGCTCCTTTTTAGAAGAGCTGCCCCATTGAATCGGTCCTGGAAGTCTGCACGAATATTTTCAATGGTTTTGCCATTACGTGATCGCTCATGGACCCAGGTACTCGCCAATATGCCTTGTTCAATCGTATAGTTGCTGCTCACACACATTTCAAATGGGTCTGAAACAAAAACGAAAATTAGTTAATATTTTACTGGGGTGACAAGACATTGTGGACACCCTACCCTGTACAGTATAGTAATTTTAACTACTCAATCAATCGAAGCTTATTTTTTTACACCAAGTAAGATCATACTAACTCAGTAGATTTTTAGAATGTAAACGTATGTATAATATTTTTACTTAATTCTTCTGTAGTATATAAGGTAATTACTGTACTTGTATGCTCAGTAGATGCATCATAAGAATATATGAGAAAATATATATATATATATATAATATATATAATATATATCTTCAACCCAGATCACTCTTATCCGTACCTAAATTAGAAATTTGATTAGAACTTGTCATATTTGGGAGCGAGACACAAAGAATTTACCACCACCTTAAGATCCATCCTTGATAATGCCTATATCCGCAATCCAACTTTAAATAGAGAACTAAAATTCGACTTCTTTACAACGATTCCCGCGACACAAAGAAGAGTTATACATAAATATATGAGTTCTTCCCTCGTTTATAAATTTATGATTGCGGTGATTGCGCGCAAGGCCAGCTACATACGTGAGACAAACAGTCCTACACTCGTCTAAAACAAAGGGTATAGACAGACACACAAAGGAAAGCAATTCCATAGAAGCGGGTGACCCTTATCCAAACCACAATGCTCATCCATTCGTAACCATTGTGAACGACTTTCACACTTTATGATCTCAAAGAACATCAAAATCCTTACACGGATGTTATACGAGTAATTCTTGCACAACAGATCTCAAAAAGGGTTCAATGGTTCGTTTAATGTCCATCTCAAATTTCTTGACTCGTTTATAATCACCATTTAAAACAAACCATAATTAAACTAACATACCTACTTTGAACCCAACTGTCTCTCTCTCTCTCTCTCTCTCTATATATATATATATATACACACGGTTGCGCAAAAGTCGCGCATCATAGGAATTTTCAGTGTTGATTATATGTTATTTTTTTTAATTTTAGGTAGGGAATAGCTGCGAAATTAACAATAGACGAGAGAGTGAGCTTGGTTTTAATGCATGGAATACCAGGTACGACAAATCGATGAATTGGTACAGAAGTTAAATTCTGTACCGATTCATCGATTTGTTGTACCTGGTATTCCATAAATTAAAACCAAGCTTGCCCTCTAGACTCTTGTTAATTTCGCACCCATTCCCTACCTAAAAGAAAAAAAACTAATATATTATAATCAACACTGAAAATTCCTATGATGCGCGACTTTTGCCCCACCCTGTATATATATATATAAAATTTAAGATGTTACACAACCAACGTACTATATACACTGTATTTCACCCATTATCAGAACCAAACATTTCAAAATATAGTGTGTGTGTGTGTGTGTGTGTCCCAAAAGTTCCAATCCATTTCTTGTAAGGAATGAACAAGAAATAGATTGGGAATTTAGGGACACCTTGTATATATAAAAACCAACCAACCAACCATCTACGTTCTCCGTGCGAATAATGCTCACAGATATGTCAGTTGATTTTATTGTTTTAAACTTAATTAATCGTACGTTATGGTTTTAAATTAACTTTGGTATAATTCGTTCCGGTTTATATGTTTCAATTTCATTACTATTTTATACATTAACTGAACCTTGACTCTATCGCGTTCGTTTTAAAAATATTTTTACTTTCGTTTCATTTTTTTTTTCTCGTTCTTCAAAGTTCGTTTTAATGTCGCTTATTTAAAAATCTTTTTCTTTATCTTTTCTAGTTTCACCAATTTGTTTAATCATCGCAACGACGTGAGAAGAATTTTTTGAAGATCTCCGAAACATTTCTGCAAAGCAGGACCACGTAATAAATAAAGAAACGTTTGATGTGTGTGCTAAGTGCTTGGGCCTTCCTCTTCATTGTTAGACTCAGGTTCCCCAAGGACAAGCCTCTCTATCACATACATACATACATACTCACATACATACAAACATATACTATATATATATATATATATATATATATAATATATATATATATATATATATATATAGAGAGAGAGAGAGAGAGAGAGAGAGAGAGAGAGAGAGAGAGAGAGAGTGGGTAGAAAAAGTGACGCCTTAGAGGTAAACTGTCATATTAAAAAAAGTAAGGGGACTAGAGCTCCAAAACTTCTTAGATGCTTACCGTAGTATGTTGTTCGTCTTAATTGAGAAGTTGTTCTATGTGTCCCCCTTTCTGCTCAACGCAGGCCTCCAAACGTGGACGCCACTGATCAATACACCTGTTTACATATTCGTTGAGACACATTCTCCCAGCCGAGCAGAATTCTTTCGCGTAGTTCAACTGTCTCTTATATTGGTATCAGGGATGTAAACTTTGGATTTCAGGGCTTTCCAAACACCATAATCTAGTGGTGAAAGATCGGGGCTACTAGCCAGCCACATATTGAGTTCGATAATATTCGGGGTTTCGTTCTCAAGGAATGTGACAGTTTTGGGTGCTCTGTGAGCAGGGGTTCCATCTTGTTGAAAAGTATATCTTTCACCACTAATTCGTCGAATATCAGTTAGATAGAGTGAAAAAATGGTACTTTCCAACAATATGGAGCCCCTGCTCACAGAGCACGCAAAACTCTCACATTCCTTGAGAACCAATCACCGGATTTTATCGAGCCCAATATGTGGCCGGCTAGCAACCCCGATCTTTCACCACTAGATTATGGTGTTTGGGAAGCCCCGAAGTCCAAAGTTTACATCCCTGGTACCAATATAAGAGACATAGATGAACTACGCGAAAGAATTCTGCTCGGCTGGGAGAAGGTGTCACAACGATATATAAACAGGTGTATTGATCAGTGGCGTCCACGTTTGGAGGCCTGCGTTGAGCAGAAAGGGGGACACATCGAGCAACTTCTCATTTAAGACAAACAACATGCTAAGGTAAGCATCTATGAAGTTTTGGAGCTCTAGTCCCCTTACTTTTTTTAATATGACAGTTTACCTCTAAGGCGTCACTTTTTTTAATCTGTATATATATATATATATATATATATATATATATATATATATATATATACAGGGCGTCCCAAAAAAATGTATACACACTTTAACAGCTGATAGCTCAATTGATGTTTCTTTCTTTCCAAGTTAAACCCATTAGAATTAATAATGGCAGTCAGACTAAGCTTTGAACAAAGGAAATTCATTCTAAAATGCTACTGGAAGTGTGAAAACGCAGTTGAAGTGCAAAGACAGTTTAGGAGGGAGTTTCAAACAGATCCACCAACGCGACTTACCATCACTCGAATTAGAGATAAGTTTGAAGCCGATGGAACTGTTCAGAATGTCCACAAGAAGCGTTCCAGAAGACCACGGACATCGACAAGCCCCACAAAGCAAGAAAGAGTACTGGAAACGTATCACCAAAGTCCAAGAAAATCTGTGCGGCAAGCGAGTCGTGAGGTAGGAATTTCAGAATCGTCTGTCCAACGCATTTTGAAGCGCTGTCAATGGAAAAGTTACATTCCAAGATTAGTCCATGCTATTAATGAAGATGATCCGGACCGAAGAGTGGAGTATTGCGAGTGGTACTTGGCACGATGTGGATGTGGATTGGACGAAGGGGTTTCGTAGAATACCCTCCGCGTTCACCAGACCTCACACCACTAGACTTTTTTTATGGGGATACTTAAAAGACAAAGTCTACGCTATAAAACCTGCAACAGTCGCTGAATTGAGAGCAGCCATTGAACGAGAATGCACACAAATACCAAACGAAATGTTTCGTGATGTTTGCGATTCCATTGCTTCGCGTTATCAGCAGTGCCTGGACCAGAACGGACGTCAGTTTGAAAACAGGCGTTGACAAAACAATTAAATAATGTCTGTAGATTCTATTACATTTTGAAAATGAAATGTATTTTAATAAACACTGCCTTTATAAGTATTTAAAGTGTGTATACATTTTTTTGGGACCCCCTGTATATATATATATATATATATATATATATATATATATGGGAATAAGAGGAAAAGTAGGGAAATGGATATAAAATTTCCTCAGTGAGCGGCGGCAAGTCGTTACAGTACAAGGAGTATCTTCATCAGAATCAGAGGTCCTCAGCTCAGTACTACAAGGAAACAGTATTAGAAAAGCTCCACTACTCTTCATAATCATGCTAACTGACATAGATGAGGACGTTACCAGAGACAGCACAGTAACATCCTTTGCGGATGACACAAAGATCAGTAGAAAAATAAGAAACCCAGAAGATATAGGATCTCTACAAACCGACATGAACAGAATCTACAAGTGGACGGAAGACAACAATATGAAGTTTAACACTGAGAAATTTCAGCTGTTATGGTACGGAAAAAGAGAATACCTAAAATCCATGGAATATTATACCCCAAATGGACAGGAAATTCAGAGAAATTCTAAAGCAAAAGATTGAGGGGTTGTAATAACTGATGATGCGAAATTTGAAACACAGAATAAGATAGCAGTAAACAGAGCAAAGAGAATAACGGGGCAGATACTGAGAACCTTTAAACGAAGGGATAGGAATATAATGACTCCACTACTGAAAACACTGATCATTCCCAAATTGGAATACTGCTCGGTCCTAACATCTTCATATAAAAAAGAAGACATTAGACAGCTAGAAGGGATTCAGAGAAGCTTCACAGCCAAGATCAATGGGTGCAAAGAACTAAATTACTGGGAAAACGTACGCGAATTAAACCTATATTCACTGGAAAGGAGAAGAGAGAGATGCACCGTTATTTACACCTGGAAAATAATGGAGAAACTAGTCCCTAATCTTACTCTGAACCCTACAACTCCCCAAACAACAGTGGAAAGTAGAAAAGGAAGACTTTGTCGTGTTCCCAAATTAAAGGCTAGAGAGGGAACATCCTTAACCCTGAAAGAAAATAGTTTTGTTGTGAGAGGACCAAAACTGTCTAATCAGCTGCCCAAAGACCTAAGGAACACGAGTGGTGTTGCGGTAGACATCTTCAAAAGAAGATTAGACGCCTGGCTCAGAACAATCCCCGATGAGCCGGGAGTACCTGGCTATGTGAGGTGGAGAGTACAAGAAACCAACTCACTACTTCACCAGGCCAACTCGAGAGGAGGGGCGAGAAGCTTGACCTTCGTGAAATGAAGAATCATCGCACGCACGGAACATTTAGAAGGTTGAAAGGTATATATATATATATATATATATATATATATGTGAAACGAAATTGTTAAAAAGGATAAACTTCTACTTCCTTGCAGTGTGGTGGTGGCACTCGCGACTCCTAATCAAAAGGCCCTGGATTTGAGTCCTTGTGGAGGGCAATTTTTGTATATATATGTATATGTATATGGAGAGAGAGAGAGAGAGAGAGAACTATATATGGGCATGCATATACGTAAGCTCCCTCAGTAACCAAAGCCAGCTTAATATCAAACTGGGACACACCTTTAACTTACGATCTAGTATATTTCGACTTTTGTAACTGATTGGACATCCATCCATACCTAAAATATCATCAGGTAACGAGTAGGAATGAAACTATTAGAACGAAGAAGCACTTTCGAGTAGCCTTGTTCTCCTTTTCAAGTGGATATCTAGTGACAGACTATCCCACATTCTATCACTAGATATCCGCTTGAAAATGGAAAGCGAGACTCCAGAAAAGACTTTACATTTTAATAATGTCCTTCTTACTCTTCTGGAATAAAATTGGCCTTAATATTATTTTTTTTGCAGCATATATATATATATATATATATATATATATATATATGGTGTAGTGGTTAGCGTCGCTGACTACGAATCCATCGGCCCCGGGTTCGAGATCCGACGGCAGTCGGACCGCGGCAAAACCCAGCTGTTCATCCTTCCACACAATAAAGAAAGTGGTTGGTAGATAAATGGGTACCCTAGGTGGCCTAGTGGTTAAGACGCTGGGCTGCTGATGGGGCGTGGTTCGGATTCCACGTTAAACTGTAGGTCTAAGGTGGAGTGAAAAGCTTGACTATCGTCAGAATGAAGAATTTGGGCGGAAGCTAACCATAGGTTATATATATATAATATATATATATATATATATATATATAGGGAGGAAACACAAACTTGCAGTGCATCTTGCTCTTGAAGAATCATGCACCAGGACTGATAATAACCGGGTGTCTGCAATACAAACTAAGGAAACTTGCAATAAATTGAATACGGATATGGATGTTCTTTTGACTAAAGTAACAAGGAACATTGTTGCTTTTAGTGTGATAAACCACGTACGAAAGCATCGTCAGCACTTTGACCCCATATTTGCTTGGAAATGCTGCTGCAAGCTGCTCGTACCCTGAAATTGGCGTATGGGCCGAATGTTTAACTCTTCATACTTCCACTTAAACTAAATGCATCGCTGATTAAATAAAAAAATATATATAACTGTAAATATATATAACTATATATAAAAATAAATTGTAGGAGGAGATTGTAGACACCAATCGACCAGGGAAGTACTTCGGGGTGGATGTTTGGCAGGAGTCAGGGTGTGTTGGAACTCCCGTTTCTCCTGTCACTGTCCTCCTTAGCTGATCTATTTCCGTGTCTCATCTACCCTGTGAGCAGTCAGCATGCTCTCAAACACACGCTTCTCCCTCTATTCCTCACTACACATACATGCATCTTACACACTACACAACCTTTTCAAAATTTATATTAAAAAAAAAGGCATCATTGAGCCTTGGAGACCTTGTTTTTGGCTCTCTCCGTCTTCTGTGGAGGGATCACTTTTGCGGGCGCTCACCCTTAGTCACCTCCTTCCTACATAAAAAAAATAAATATAATATATACAGTATATACAGGGTGTTTCAGCTCGACCCTAGAAATATGGAAAAGAAATACTTCATATTAGTTACAGGATTACTATGACAAACTTCAAATACAAATACTATAGTAATTCCGTAACTAATATGAAGTGTTTCTTTTCCATATTTCTAGGGTCGACTTGAAACACTCTGTATATATATATATATACACACACACACACACTACCAGTGAAAAGGTTAAGTACACCCTGAAATATTCATAAATTTAAAATTTTGTTTAAAGTTTTTTATTTATTAACTAAGTTATCTTGACACAAATTCGTAAGCACAAACATGGGAACTTAAATAACAACAAATCAGGACAATTTACCAAAAGCAAAGTCTAAATTTTAGATTCATCAAGATAGCCTCCTCAAGCAGCAATTACAGCAGAACAAATTCGAGGCATACGCTCAACAAGAGAAAGAAGATAGTCTGGTGAAAGCTGCTGCCAGCACTCTTGTAAGAGTTCCCAGAGCTTCTGAGCACTGGATAGCTGCTTGGCTTTCACTCGTCGATCAGTTCATCCCACACTAGCTCGATGGTGTTCAGATCCGGGGACTGCTGGCCATTCCATAACTGTGCCGTTCTTTCTGCTTCAGGTAATTTTGACACAGCTTGGAAGTGTGTTTAGGATCGTTGTCTTGCTGCATTATGAACTGTTGGCCAACTAGTCGCAGTCCAGATGGGATGGTATGGCGCTGTAGAATGCTGTGATAGCCACGTTGGTTCAGTATTCCAGTGACTTTGTGGAGATCTCCAACTTACTCCCCTGCAAAACATCCCCAGACCATCACACTTTCTCCACCGTGTTTCACTGTTGGCACAACACACTGCTGTGTCATTCTTTCACCCGCTCTGCGCCGCACAAATACTCTGCGTTTGGATCCAAAAACATGGTACTTTGATTCGTCAGTCCAAAGGACAAATTTCCATTGCTCAACAGTCCATTTTTGGTGTTTTTTAGCCGCTAGCCTTTTCTTTTTGTTCTGGAGTCTCAGCATTGGTTTCTTTGCTGTAGTTCGTCCTTTTAATCCTGCCTCTCTTAGTCTTCTCTGAACAGTTGATGTTGAAACTGTTGTACTTCTGGAGTTGTTCAGCTGGGCTTTAATTTCAGGTGACAACGCACGACCTCACACCAGTGTTCAAACGCGAGAAGCAATTGAGGACCTGCAATTCACCGTCTTGCCGCATCCACCATATAGCCCCGATTTAGTACCATGCGATTTTCACCTCTTTCCTAAACTTAAAGAACATTTCCGTGGAAATCGCTACGAGTCTGACGAAGAAGCTAAGGGCGCTGTGAAATTTTGGTTTCGTAGTCAAAGCTCCGAGTTTTATCGGGATGGATTTCAAAAACTCATTTATCGTTGGCGTAAATGTATCGAGGTAGAGGGTGCTTTTATAGAAAAGTAAATGTATCATTTTGAAGAATAAACTCTAAGGTACATCTCTGCATTTGTTTCGGTAAAATCCTTGAACCCGTTTAAAATTTATTTGAGTGGAGGCATTATTTTTCAGCCCACCCTCGTGTATATATATATATATATATATATATATATATATATATATATATATATATATATATATATATAAAGGCTAGACAGGGAACATCCTCAACCATGAAGGAAAATAGTTTTGTTGTGAGGGTACCAAGACTGTTCAACCAGCTGCCCAAAGAACTAAGGAACAGAAGTGATGTAGCGGTGGATATCTTCAAAAGACATCCACCGCTATGTGTATGCACATAAAATATGCGAGCGGAATGAATATAGTAAATATATGTGCATTAACATAGTGCACATTATAAGTAAGAATATGTACGACAATACTACTATAAATTATATATACTCGTAAATACACTTCAGAATTTGTATGCGTACAATATATATATAATATATATATATATATATATATATATATATATATATATATATATATATATATATATATATAATATGATACACACAGACCGTGCATGGAACATTGAACTCTTCTGGGATAATTAAATCCACTATAGTCCGAATAAGTAATGGTAAATAACAAATACCATAGTTTTTCTTTTTCATGATGCTAGCCCGACGTGGGCAACGGGTCACTCGCAAAGAGGTCCAATAAATATAGCTTCCCTCACCAGCTATCTGCAAAACAGATAGGATCCAGCTTTGGGACATGGATCTAGGGTTTAAAGCAGCCTAGCCCTGCTACATTTAGAACCTCATATAAGCAAAAGACTCGCTGCCTTCATGTCAGATTGAGGTTCTAAATGTAGCAGGGCTAGGCTGCTTTAAAACCTAGATCCATGTCCCAAAGCTGGATCCTATCTGTTTTGCAGATAGCTGGTGAGGGAAGCTATATTTATTGGACCTCTTTGCGAGTGACCCGTTGCCCACGTCGGGCTAGCATCATGAAAAAGAAAAACTATGGTATTTGTTATTTACCATTACTTATTCGGACTATAGTGGATTTAATTATCCCAGAAGAGTTCATTGTTCCATGCACGGTCTGTGTGTGTCATAAAAAACTCAGGGGACCATTCTGAGTTCATTCCCATATATATATATATATATATATAGTCAAATGATATGCAAAACGTATAATAAAAGCAAGCCATTATTGCATATAAGTTAGTCACGTTCAGTTATATTTCTCAAAGTGTCATCTTCCCCAGATTTTTATTTGAAACACACTTCTATCTTGCAGAAGAAAATAAAAAAAAATTAATTGAAGATTTTACCATTTGAAATTTTAAAATAAAAATAGAAACTTTTTAAAACCCTTTCAATAATTTATCATACGACATCTTTTCGCAAAATTCAATTCGTATATATACAATTTATATACAGTATATAAAAGCGATTTCTCCGCGTGTATTTTTAAAGCCCTCCGTATACAATCAATCTGACCCCCATACTTTTTCACCCAATACCATTTTTCCTCTGTTATAGATTTTATATATATATATATAACTCTTTTTCCTCCGTACGTTGTTTGTTGAATTATTGACATTTTTTTTTAAACGTATTGTGTAGAAACTATAATAAGCCTTCAGTTCTTCATATGTATTCTTTATAAACCATACAATCAAAGACGTTTCTCCAACTACAGATTTTTTGAGCACTTTCCTTGCGCATGTACACGTATCGATATATATATATATATATATATATATATATATATATGAAGAGAGAGAGAGAGAGAGAGAGAGAGGAGAGAGAGAGAGGGAGAGAGAGAGAGATTTCCAAGCTTCTAAGAGAGATTTTCCCAAGTATTGTATTATATATATATATATATATATTAATATATTCTATCGAAATTCTTTATTAAAATACATATGAAGCTAATTGACTCGTTAAGATATCATCATCCTCACTATTATTATTATTTTTATTAGCATTATTATTATATTATTATTATTATTATTATTAAGCAATGCAGTGATAATGCAAGAAAAGGAACCTCCTAAGTCAGTTTATAATAAAAAATGGAATACCTATAAAATAATGGAATCACGATTCTACATAAAATATTTCGATGAAGTTATCGAAAGAACACAAGTCTTTTTCCATATTGAAATCGCAATGGAAAAATTTGTTAAAATTATAAAGTTATAAAGCAGTTTGCTTTACACATATAGATTTTTCACTTTACACACATTTTTTCTCGCTTCCAAGTGAAAAAAAAAAATAATAAAATATATATATATTATATATATATATAGTCTATATATATATATATATATTTGTTTACATTTGCATATATATATATATATATATATATACATAGAAAGAGAGAGAGAGAGAGAGAGAGAGAGAGAGAGAAGGAGTTACAAGGACAAGAGGAAGCCTCAAAGACCTTTCGGTCCACTCTGGGAGGTTCCTGTTATTAAACAAGTTTATTTTTCTTTCAACTATCCTAGCAGCAGTAGAAAACTGGATAGAAAAGTATAAGGCTCTCTCCCACCCTCCGCTCCCTCCCTGCCAGAGGCAGGTACGGAAAAAGGTTGAAGAAAATACTTTGACCCTGGAAAAGTAGCCAAGGAAATTTTACAGGAAAGTGGAGAATATAAAAAGCTCTATAATTAGCATGCCACAGAGACACCGTGCGAGCGAACTCCTGCAGAGTTACGTTATGTTTTAGTCTTACACCATGAGAGTATTCAGTACTATTTTTAAACACATTTACACTTGGCTGGAAACAACCTCTGAGGGAAGTTGGTTCCAGATATTAACTATTTTATAGAAAAAGAAATTCCCGCAGACAGAGGTCCTAAATGTCCTTAGTTCCAGTTTAAACCCATTATTTCTTGTCGGATTGGCATTAAGTGAGAATAAGTGTCTGTAA
>JAJOZX010005353.1:167500-257500 GCA_023014485.1 Bathynomus jamesi | reverse complement strand
ATTAAACACATGAAATGAATGATGCCCTGACGAGGTGTATTTCTGAATGCACGAAAGACCTTGGAATCATTTTTCTTTTTCCTTGTGGGTTTGCATCATATATATATATAAATAATTATATATATATATATATATATATAATATATATATATATATATGATGCAAACCCACAAGGAAAAGAATTATATATATATATATATATATATATATATATCCTATACCCTTGCATTTAATTTGTCAGACAATTTTACGACCTAGTTTTTAAGGTATCGTATCGCTAAGTTAATAATTATAGAAGGGGGATATAAATTTGTAAAGAAATTAAATTTCCAATATAATCGCTTTATATATATATATATATATATTATATATATATATATATACGAAAGGGCAATTTGATAGCGTATTTCCATTTTATATGTTACATGTCCTGCTTTTTGGCAATATAGGTTTTAATTAACATTTTAGAACTAAGGTAGAGCATATATATAGTTTTGTAATTTTTCATTAAACCGTCGAAAGTAATTAAAAAAAATTAAAAACTGTAAAAATATTAAAGTTTAAGGACGAAAAAAGCAAATTTAATTTTAAAAAAATAACGTAAATTGCGACTGTAAATAAATATCGATGGAGTTACTAAATTTTCCTACATAAAAATAAGTAATTATATGGGTTGTGTTTCGTTTTTTTTTTGCTTCGACGATTCAGAAATTTGTTTATATTCATGGCGAGAATGTTGAAATCCATGGATAAATATATAACAATAAATACACAGTATTGCAATATAATGTTTTAAAGCACCGCCATACTAAGTGGTAAATTTTTTTAAGCACCCTGTAGTTATATATATATAAGTAGTTATTGTTTATATTAATTATTTAATTTTCGTTATTTTAGTATTTATTTGCGTTATTTTACTTTATTTGTATTCTTTTATACAACTCGTACTTTACATCGTGTTCTGAATCGTACAAAAGGTCGTTATTGGCCGAGAACTAACTTGAAACAAAAAGGTTCCATGGCGGAAAATTTTGAACGAAGAATTTTGAAAATGACGAAGGTTTTCGGTTTAATTCGTTTATTTAATCAATACAAAATAATAAAGGGGAGAAAGGAGCGTGAATGCGTTTGAACGATACATCGACGAGAGAGAAGTTAAGCTAATAAACAATTTAAACCACGAAACTACATTTTAACTAAACGGACGGACGCTTCCACTCATTAAAGACCCCTCGAAGAGACTGCTCGAACGCGGCATGGCGTTTCAAATTCTCTAGACCCGCGCTTTCAGCCTCCAAATCCGCCTTTGGAATTGGTAACAGCAATGTAATAATTTTGTTCCACTTAAAATAATTTTTAAATTTCATATTAAAAATCAACGGATTACGCGTAATTCCATTTAAAATACTAATTAATGATCATTTTTAAATTTCGTATTAAAAATCAATACATGACAATATATAGTTACAAATGGTTACATATATATAGTTATATAGTAGTTATACGCAGTTATAGGCAAATCCTTGAAAATTTTGAATTGTGTTGTATACAGACATAATATGTATATAAATCCATCATCACGTATTTATAAAAGTAATAATAATGAGTAAAGATGAATCGACATCATATAAAAATAGATAATGATGTTCATTTCTTAGGAAAGCAACGCAAAAGTTTAGGCGACCTTCAATTCAGTAACTTGTAGAACTTATAGTACGCATGACTATATCATAGTATGCGTGAATATATCATTTTTTTTATGCAAGAAGGAGTGGCCAAGAGCAATGCCCGCAAAAGCGCCCCCATTCCCATAGAAGAAGAAAAGAGCCAAAATCAAGGTCCAAAGTTTTCGAGATGCCTGGACACTCTGCGTTTGAAAGATTGGAGGTCATAGAGAGGGAAAAGATGGATTGAGGAAGATTGTTCCAGAGTTCATCGGTTGAGTAGATGAAGATTGAAAATACCGATTAACCTTTGCGTTAGAGAGTCGGACAGAAAAGGAATGAGAATACGTCGAAAGTTTGGTGTTGCGTGCTCTCCTTAAAGGAGAAGGCATGCAGTTAGAGAGTTCAGAAGAGCAATGTCCGTTGTAATAGTGATAGTCAAAAGAGAGCGACTCACATTGTGGTGAAGAGAGATTGAGTAAGAGGTAGGAAAATAATGAGACGAAAAAGCCTTTGATTCCACCCGGTCAAGTAGGGCAGCATGGAGCAGCGGGTACCTCAGTGCGCATCTCAATGGTTCGGAGAACACTTCACAAGAATTATCTTCATGGGAAGGTTGCGAGGAAGAAGCCATTTTGGGTTCCCCTCACTATGCTGCACGTCTCAAACACGCCAAACAGGGCTACGACGATCAGAGAAGTTGAACGACATTGGTCTGGATTAGCAGTTTGGTGGGGGACCGTCCTCTGCGTCCAGGTTGTGTAGCGACCCGTGGCCCGGATCCCACATAAAGCTGTAGGTCCTCTCCGTCGTATGACGTTAGTTGTTGCAAGGAGGTTAAACAAACGTAACATTACATAATAAGCCAAGGAACACCTCGATGAATCTTCAGAGTTGGAGCAAGATTTTCGGTCTGATGAGGCAAATATCGAACATTTCGGCTACAGTCAAAAAAAGTTTGTTTGGAAGAAGAAATAGGCAGTTAATAATGCACAGTAAGGCACAGTAGAAGGTCGATCATGCTTTGGGTCTATGTGTCATCTACAGGTACGGGCCATTTGGCTGGAAATGATAGAACAATGGATTCAGCAAAGTATCAGCAGAATTTAGACGAAAACCCTCTACCTTCAATGAGGAAGCTGAAGTTGGGGCGCGGGTCGAATATTTTAACAGGATAATGATCCAAAACATACATCCGAAAGTATATTAAAATATTTGGGACCGGAGAAAATCAAAGTTTCGGAATAGATTTCATAATCGTCGGACCTCATTTTCATCGAGCATCTTTGGGAAAATCTGTAGCGAATGGTTCCTGCTAAAATCCGAAGACTCTTACCAAGTTGGTCGCATTTCGTAAAAATAAATGGTCACGGCTACCATAGGAACGAATCCAGAAGATGGAACGAAGATACAGGAAGTGTCTGCTTGAAGTGGTCTCAGCAAAGGGAGATTCTACGAGATGATTTGAAAGGTGTCTAAAATTTTGTTAGAGTCGAGAAAAATAAACGTCATTATCCATTTTCATAGAGTGTTCATTTATCTTTACTCATAACTTTTTATTTTTTATAAATGTATGTCTGGGAATTTTTCCTTCTATGGATTCATCAGAATTCAAGCTTTTTCAAGGCATTTGAGTATCTCTCTCTCTCTCTCTCTCTCTCTCTCTCTCTCTCCTCTCTCTATCTCTCTCTCTCTCTCCTCTCTTCTCTCCTCTCTCTCTCTCTCTCTCTCTCTATATATATATATATATATATATATATATATATTTATATATATATGTATATGTTAGAACTCAGAATGGTCCCCTGAGAAACTTTTATGTTACACACAGACCGTGCATGGAACGAGGAACTCTTCTGCGAAAATTAAATCCACTATAGTCCGAATAAGTAATGGTAAATGACAAATACTATAGTTTTTCTTTTTCATAATGGAAGCCCAACGCGGGCAACGGGTCACTGGCAAGAGGCCCCAAAATATAACTTCCCTCACCAGCTATCCGCTAATCAATGACTCTAAATGACCCATGACCCGTTGCCCACGATGGGCTTCCATCATGAAAAAGAAAAACTGTAGTATTTGTCATTTACCATTACTTATTCGGACTATAGTGGATTTAATTTTCACAGAAGAGTTCCTTGTTCCATGCACGGTGTGTGTGTAAACACACAACACACACACACACACACACACACACACACACACACACACATATATATATATATATATATATTATATATATATATATAAATTAAATAGCATATATTGATTTTTATGTAACTTTCAATTTATTTTCTAAAATATCTAAATAAGGTAATGTATGGCTGTTATACAGTATATTTAAATATAAAAAGAACCGAATCCCTAATATCTCTATGCAGATATAATAATATACGAGTTTCTTATATATATATATATATAATATATATAGATATTATATATATATATATATATATATATATATATATATATATATATACACACCACACACACACACATACACGGTGCTTTTGAATTCAGATGTATTGTATACTGTATATAGAAGCGGTATAAAACAAGTTAAAATCCTTTTAAAATATATCACTTTAAAGGTTTTCAATAATAATTTAGAGTCATCGAAATGGTTTGAAAGAGAGATGGGAATTTCTTTTACGCATAAAGTCCTTTCATGCATTCTTCTCAACCGAACTTTATAAAACATATATTACGTCTGAATCCACCTAAGGAAAGATTAGCATCAGAAAAGGCTAATTATGTGCGAGCCGACGGAGAACTAATAATAATCTCACCATGGAAGGATCACAGCTTCAGGGGGAAAAAAAGTTGCATGAAGCTCGTTTTCTATATACACTTACATTTTCTTCGGGGGCTACTTTAATAAATCCTACATCGATAGTGGATAATTATTATTATATACCTTTTGTTTTCTGCTTGTGTGTGAAAATGGTAGAATTAACCAGAAAACATTCTTTTGATGAAGGCATTAACTCCAGCTTCTTTATTAATGCACGCACGCTCTCTCTCCTCTCTCTCTCTCTCTCTCTCTCTCTCTCTCGATATTATATAATATATTATATATATATAATATATATATATATATATATATATTATATATATATATATATAGATATATATATGCAAATACCTCCTACCTTATTATATACAAAACTACCAATTAAATCAATCTCACAATATATAAAAAAATGACTCTGATCTTAATTCTGCCTAATGAAAATAATATCCCTTAATTAGAAAGATATGTTTATAGCTGCAGAATACACACCCTTACACAAAAATCATTATACTGCCCCGCTGCGAACTTTGTTCAAATGTCGCCTTATATTTATTCAAGAAGTTTCAAACCATCCATTAGAGGTCCTATTATTACTTATATATTAGGTGAGAATAGATTCGACAAGGCTATTTATTTTATGCTTGAGGTATAATTTTATATATATATATATGCCTCATACGAAATATGTAAATCAGTTTATATGATGTCCTATATGAAAATTGATAAGTAAAGTGAAGTTATAAAATTTAGTGAAAGTGTTATATATATATATATATATGAATAGAAACGACATAAGTGTTAAGGAACGTTTCTGCACACGAGGAGGAGAGATAACGAATAATGAAAAATGAGGCGAACCGCCCGGGAATCGAACCCAGGGCCTTCCAATTGCCGGTCGGAAGCTCTACCATTATGCTACGGACCTCACTCAATCACAAATCGAAATTCTCCCACATAGGGCAGAAACCATACCCTGAGAGGGCACCCTCGCAAATCGTGAATATGCGCATATAACTGCAATGACCGCGCAGTATATAAATGAATAGAAACGACATAAGTGTTAAGGAACGTTTCTGCACACGAGGAGGAGAGATAACGAATAATGAAAAATGAGGCGAACCGCCCGGGAATCGAACCCAGGGCCTTCCAATTGCCGGTCGGACGCTCTACCATTATGCTACGGACCTCACTCAATCACAAATCGAAATTTCCCACATAGGGCAGAAACCAATACCCTGAGGTCCGTAGCATAATGGTAGAGCGTCCGACCGGCAATTGGAAGGCCCTGGGTTCGATTCCCGGGCGGTTCGCCTCATTTTTCATTATTCGTTATCTCTCCTCCTCGTGTGCAGAAACGTTCCTTAACACTTATGTCGTTTCTATTCATTTATATACTGCGCGGTCATTGCAGTTATATGCGCATATTCACGATTTGCGAGGGTGCCCTCTCAGGGTATTGGTTTCTGCCCTATGGGGAGAATTTCGATTTGTGATTGAGTGAGGTCCGTAGCATAATGGTAGAGCGTCCGACCGGCAATTGGAAGGCCCTGGGTTTCGATTCCCGGGCGGTTCGCCTCATTTTTCATTATTCGTTATCTCTCCTCCTCGTGTGCAGAAACGTTCCTTAACACTTATGTCGTTTCTATTCATTATATACTGCGCGGTCATTGCAGTTATATGCATATAGATATATATATATATATTGTTATAAGGCTCTATAAGTTCTGATAGGCATGATATATATTGTTATAAGGCTCTATAAGTTCTGATAGGCATGATATATTGTTATAAGGCTCTATAAGTTCTGATAGGCATGATCTTCCTGATCTGAATCCGTGCTGATTTTCGTTAAATCTTTTCACTGTCTTCTAGCAGTCATAGATTTTCTCTCTGCGTATTCTTTCAACTATTTTGGATATATATATATATATATATATATATATATAATATATATATATATATATATATATATATATATATATATCCAAAATAGTTGAAAGAATACGCAGAGAGAAAATCTATGACTGCTAGAAGACAGTGAAAAGATTTAACGAAAATCAGCACGGATTCAGATCAGGAAGATCATGCCTATCAGAACTTATAGAGCCTTATAACAATATCCTAGATGCACTTGACGGCAATGAAAACTATGATGTCATATACACGGATTTTGCTAAAGCTTTCGACAAATGCGATCATGGTATAATAGCACATAAAATGAAAAATATGGGAATAACAGGCAAAGTGGGAAAATGGATCTACAACTTCCTCAGAAAACGAATACAGGTGGTCAAAATTCAAGGTGTATCATCAACAGACTCAGAAGAACGCAGCTCAGTACCAAAAGGTACAGTGCTGGCCCACTCCTGTTCATTATCATACTAACAGACATAGGCAGTGGAGTTAGCAGCAACAGTATAGTAACATCCTTTGCGGACGATACAAAGATCAGCAGAAAAATCAGCGAGGCAAATGAAGTGGAGGCCTTGCAGAGGGACACAAACAAAATATACACATGGTCAGAAGACAACAATATGACATTTAACACCGAGAAATTTCAGTTCTTGAGATATGGTAGAAATGAGGAACTGAAACAGACTGCATATTATGCTCCAGATACACAAGAAATTCAGAGAAGCACGAAAGCGGTCGACTTGGGGGTAATAATGACCGATGATGCCAAATTCGAGACACAAAATCAGATAGCAATAAACAAAGCAAAGAGAGTGGCGGGACACGTACTAAGAACGTTCAAAAGGAGTGACAAGACAGTAATGATTCCCCTGCTGAGAACACTGATCATACCAAAACTTGAATACTGCTCAGTTTTGACGTCCCCATATAAAAAGGAAGAAATTAATAAACTAGAAGAAACGCAGAGACATTTCACAGCCAAGATTGATGGCTACAAAGAACTCAACTACTGGGAAAGACTATGTAAACTCTATCTGTACTCCCTGGAAAGAAGAAGAAAGAGGTATACCATAATCTCATATGGAAAATGATCGAAAAACTGGTACCAAACCTCAAACTAAACCCAATTACCATCCAAACAACGCTGGAAAATAGGAAAGGCAGAATGTGTAGTGTATTAAAGACCAGACAAGGGACTTCCTCAACTCTGAAAGAAAATAGCTTGGTTGTCAGGGAGCCAAGAATTTTCAACCAGCTTCCAAAGGAACTCAGAAACATTACAGGGGTTAAAGTTAAATTTTCAAGAGAAAACTAGATGCCTGGCTCAGGACGGTACCAGATGAGCCGGGTGTACCTGGCTATGTATGGTGGAGAGCGCAAGAAAGCAACTCGCTCCTCCACGAAGCCAGACCTAGAGGCGGGTCTACCAGCTTGACCTTCGTATGAAGAGAGACCAACGCACGCAACAGCAACGAGGTTAACGAGGTTTTATATTATATATATATATATATATATATATATATATATATATATGTATTATTCCAATGAACGAGCAATCGCTCATAATGATATATATATATATATATATATATATATATATATATTATATATATACGAGGGCCACTCAATATATTTTGCCACACCTTTTTATTTTCTTTCCAAG
Source organism: Bathynomus jamesi (assembly GCA_023014485.1). Lineage (NCBI taxonomy): Eukaryota > Metazoa > Arthropoda > Malacostraca > Isopoda > Cirolanidae > Bathynomus > Bathynomus jamesi. The sequence goes on along the minus strand of JAJOZX010005353.1, from coordinate 249,465 downwards.
TTTCCTTGTAAGTTCAGAAATTTTGTACACAAGTAGTTACATACCTTTTTTTAAAGTTTTTTATTTTTCCACATAGTTTCCATCCTTCTCTACGGCTTTCCTCCACCTTGAAACAAGGGCCTTTATTCCTTGTTGGTAAAAGTCCGCTGGGTTCCACTGGAACCACCTCTTAACCTTCTCAACAACCTCATCGTCACTGAAACTTTCTTCCACGAATAGCATCCTTCATTGGCCCAAACAAATGGAATTCTGAAGATGCCACATCCGGGCTGTATTGAGGGGGGATAACACAGTCAAGCGAATTTTTGTGATGGCCTCTCTTGTTTGCAAACTGTTGTGTGGTTTTGCGTTATCGTGCAAAAGAAGGACGTCTTCCAGTTTTCTCTCCAGTCGAACTCGCTTTATACATCTCTGGGGTCTCTGTAGGGTAGCAATATATGTCTCTGAGTTCATTGTTTGTCCTTTCTTCATAATGTCCACCAGAATCACCCCTTTCATGTCCCAGAAGATGGTGGCCATAACCTTTCCTGCAGAGGGAGCCATTTTGAACTTTTTCATGCGTGCGGAGTCTGCGTGATGCCACTCCATGGATTGGCGTTTTGTTTCAGCTTCAAAGTTGTGTACCCAAATCTCATCCCCAGTCACAATTCGTGAAAGGAAGTCATCCTCTTCTGTCTCCTATCGAACCAACGACTCAGAAGCAATTTCTTTTCCTTGGGCTTTGTCATCTTCAGTCAGTTGGCGAGGAACAAACCGTGAACACACTTTTGAGTATCCCAGTTGCTGAATTATCGTATTCACACTTCCTTCACTAATTCCTAGTTCCAGCGATAGCTCCTTGTATGTGACGCGCCGATTTGATCGAATGATGCTGTTAGCACATTGCACAGTGTGAGATGTCACACCCGATGCCGGGCGACCGCTGCGTGACTCATCATCGAGGCTAGCTCTCCCTCTCTCCGATGATCTCACACGTTTAGACAGCGTCCAACTGTGCTTCAATCAACAACAGCATCTTCGTAAACATTTTGTAGACGTTTGTGAATATTTCCAACTGTTTCCTTCTCTGCGGTTAAGAACTCGATAACAGCTCTCTGTTTACGACGCACATCACTGTCAGACGCCATTTTCGAAACTGCGTTAACCATCGGTTTTAGACAAGGGCGTTTAAAAGCGGTTTTTATACAAGGAGGGGAGGTTCAAACTGGAAAAATCCAGTTATGTGAAGCACAGAAAGTTCAAACTTACGGCCCAAAAGACCTATATATATATATATATATATATATATATATATATATATATACATTTTAACTGCAAACAACAATACAGTATAATTAATGTAAAGAACGACGCTTGTATAGAAGAACGTTCCGCACAAGATGAGGAGGGAGAACGAACAAATGAAAAATGAGGTAACCACCAGGGAATCGAACCCGGGATTTTCCGATTGCCGGTCAGATATGCTAACCACTACACCATGGGCCTCGATTAATCAGAAGTCGTAATTCTCCTACATACGAGCAGAAACCAATGCCCTGAGGGGCACCTCCCGCATGCCGCACATATATACATTTTAACTGCAAACAACACACAGTATAATTAATGTAAAGAACGACGCTTGTATAGAAGAACCCGGGTTCGATTCCCGGGTGGTTATCTCATTTTTCATTTGTTCGTTCTCCCTCCTCATCTTGTGCGGAACGTTCTTCTATACAAGCGTCGTTCTTATATATATATATATATATATATATATATATATATATAATATATATATATATATATATATATATATATATATAATATTATATTAACTGTAATTAATATATAATCTATAGCTAATTTTAACTAGAAGAAGGATATCTAGCAATTCTTTATATAGCCACAGCTTAGGTTCATCCATCAACCCGGCTGTATATTTGAGTAATATTCGATTACATGACATGATTCATGGAGAGTGTAAAGTTGCCATTTCCAGAAGAATAAATTAACGAAATGGTAATTCAGGTGAAGTTGAAATTTACAGAGAAAATGTTTATAATAATATGCGTTATTAATATCATTACTATTACTGTAATATGGACAATAACTTTGATAAAGTAATATATATATATATATATATATTATATATATATATATATTATATATATATATATATATATATATATATATATATATATATATATACAGTGTGTCCGTAAAGTCATGGTGGGATTTTAAATAGCTATATTATTGCAACGAAACATGATAATGAGATGAAACAATGCCAAATTTAAGAACAACTCTCAAAGTTGTATCTTGTAGTTAGTCTAGGCTAAGCTTAACCTTTATCTCGTAGTTAGTCTAGGCTGTCCACATGCCTATGTTGAACATGAGCGTAATAGCCCGAAAGTTAATGTGTGGTGTGCTCTAGCACGAGATCGAGTGATTGGCCCATTTTTCTTCGCGGAACCCGCTGTGACGTCACACAACTACCTCGCTATGTTGGAACATTTTGCAGTACCCCAATTTATTGACAATAATGTCATCTTTCAGCAAGATGGTGCTCCTCCGCACTATGCCAACGTTGTTCGAGAATTCCTTAATGACAAATTTCCACAGAGATGGATAGGAAGAGGAGGATGGAAGCCATGGCCTCCACGCTCTCCGGACCTGACACCTTTGGACTTTTATTTGTGGGGTTACGTCAAGCAAAGCGTGTACAGTGTACCCATTAGGGATATTCATCACTTGCACGAGCGAATCATGGAAACTATCGCATCCGTTACTCCGGATGTTCTTGGGCGTGTGTGGCTGGAATTGAATCACCGCCTAGATGTCTGCAGGGCTACCAGAGGAGCCCATATCGAACTACGTTAAATAAAGTTATTCTTTTAGAGGTGTTCTTCAATTTGCCTTTTTTTCATCTCATTATCATGTTTCGTTGCAATAATATAGCTATTTAAAATCCCACCATGACTTTACGGACACACTGTATATATATATATATATATATATATATATATATATATATATATATATATATATATATATATATGATCCCTCCTAAGGAGACGTAGTTTTACATTTAGGATAAAAACGAAGACGTAGAGCAAAAAAGTCATTATATTTGGCTGCAGCCGACGTTTCGGGCAACTCTACCCATTTTCAAGGCCTAATAAATAAAAAGCTAAAATTAATGCATGACAAAAATATACGAATGTCAAAAACTAAAACTAATTTATAGTACAGAATAAAACCACTTCAAGAATAAAAATTAAAAAGCATAAAACAAGCATAAGCCAAAAACAAAAAGTAAAAATTATATACATGACAAATATACGCATGATAAAAATAAAAACTAAAACTTAAAACTAAAAACATTCAAACATATATATTTGTCATGTATATAATTTTTACTTTTTGTTTTTGGCTTATGCTTGTTTTATGCTTTTTAATTTTTATTCTTGAAGTGGTTTTATTCTGTACTATAAATTAGTTTGTTTTTGACATTCGTATATTTTTGTCATGCATTAATTTTAGCTTTTTATTTATTAGGCCTTGAAAATGGGTAGAGTTGCCCGAAACGTCGGCTGCAGCCAAATATAATGACTTTTTTGCTCTACGTCTTCGATTTTATCATATATATATATATATATATATATATGATACACACAGACCGTGCATGGAACAAGGAACTCTTCTGGGATAATTAAATCCACTATAGTCCGAATAAGTAATGGTAAATGACAAATACCATAGTTTTTCTTTTTCATGATGCTAGCCCGACGTGGGCAACGGGTCACTAAAACATTATGGTATTTGTCATTTACCATTACTTATTCGGACTATAGTGGATTTAATTATCCCAGAAGAGTTCCTTGTTCCATGCACGGTCTGTGTGTATCATAAAAACTCAGGGGACCATTCTGAGTTCATTCCCATATATATATATATATATATATATATATATATATATATATATATATATTACTTTATCAAAGTTATATATTACTTTTGTTCGCTTTGTTTAGGTACGAACAAATATTTATGAACGATTTGTATTCGACCCCTCTGCAGCATCCCGCCTCATTTGAAGGGTTTTCTGAAGGAGAGAGTCGCTTTCAACTCTCATCCTGCCTTCATAACCAGCTACAGGTGGTTGATCAGGGACTTCACATAGGAACCGTCATATTTGTTTTTGAAGGTAGTTAAGATGGTATGGTGGAAATTCTTCAGTTCTTTTGGCAACATATTGAAGAGGTTTGGGTCTCCTATTCGATGAGAGTATTTTACATCGTTTGCAGGACTCCCTGTTCCACTGCAGCTGGGACGCAACGATACGTACCTATTCCTCATTTCAGTGTATTTTTATTTCATTTCTAACGTTTGAGACACATCCATCGAGTATTTTCAATATGTACAGGGTGATGCATAACTGTGCTTCATAAATTACAAAGTGTATTCTTGAGACAAAAGTAAAGAAAAAAGACCATATAAACATAAGTCGAGAAACCCGTAGGCATGGAGCTATTGCACGCGACAGAAAAATGAAACTTTTAAAGATTTTTTACATTTTATGTAAATACACAGTGTGATTGATACATTTGCTTCATTAAAGTGAATGTTCGAAATTCTTTCCTACTTCTTGAATGCATGCCTCAGCACATCGCAACAGTGATTGTCTGACACGCTCAAAAATTCCGAGAGTATTGCGGATCGTTTCGCAATTGTCTCGAACTCGTTGCCACAATTCATCACGTGCTCGGATTTCTGTAACATAAACTAGGCTTTTTAAATTACCCCACAAATAATAATTAAGAGGATTTAAATCTGGTGACCGAGGTGGCTATGGAATAGGACCACCACGCCCTATTCACCTGTCAGGATACCAGGATACACAGCATCGAGATATTCCCTCGTTAAACGGGTGAAATGAGCTGGTGCACCATCATGCATGAACCACATTAATCGTCCAGTTCTGATAGGCACATATTCAAGTAGCACTGGCAAAGTCTGCTCAAGGAAACGCCAGTCAGTCGCTGAGGTAGCAGATATGGGCCGATAAGATGATCTCCAATAATGTCGCGTGCTATAGCTCGAAACCTACGAGTTTCTCGACCTATGTTTATATGGTCTTTTTCTTTACTTTTATATATATATATATATATATATATTGGCGAACGTATTCATATGATATAATTTGATTCATAGAAATTTGTAGTTTACCATATATGTTTTACATCCTAAATTTAAATTATTCAATTACAGTGTTCAGTGTCATAAATAATTATGGCATGGTAGCTTCAAAAAAACTATCTATCTATCTATCTATCTATCTATCTATATATCTATATATATAATAATATATATATATATATATATATAATGTATATATATATATATATATATATGCAAATGAATCTCAACTTGTATATTTACTTATTAATTCAGTTATGGTGTAGCTGGTGCGTGTATTGCTGTTTTTTATATATAGTGGAGAAAAATGAAAAACTACACGTTGAAAATACATTGTGGTAAATTAATGAACCTTATGCAAATTTATATATCTAAATTGCATGGTGTATGTATGTATATTTATCTAGAGCACAATAAAGGACGTTGCTTGGAATTGGAATTATAGTTTATTTACTCACATCCGCTGCGGAGCCAATTGAAGCAAATTAACTTCTTTTTTTACGAAGCATAAAATTTATTGAAATCTAAAAAAGACTTTTAAAATTTTCAAGTTGAGAATGAGCCGTATTTAATGCTATTTAACTTAATTTCTATTTTAAATACGCACTACTGACCCCCCGAAAAAAATAATTATAATAATTTTAGCGACCAGAATGATTACTGCTAATTATTTCAAAGTACAAAATGCTCCACTTATAGCCCTGCCTGTAGGGTGTGTGTATGTATTTAAAAGTATAGTTTTATTTGTCATAAAATGCAATATACATTTTATTACCTTCATCATTGTTAAGTACATAAATAAATTTTATTTATATATTGTAAGAAAGTATAGGCTGACGAAACTTAATAAATTATTATTATTAATATAATAAACACCTTTTGGAATATATTAACGGACTTTCTACACATTTAGGCATGCAACATATAGACGTAGCAAATTATAATTTCGGGCTGCATTGGGGCAGATACCAATTTTAATATTTTTTGGGGTGCAGCGTCATATGAGGGATATAAATGTAAACTTTGAAAATTATGGACATTTTACATACCCGTAAAAACGATGGAAATACCTTTAATGACGATGCGTTTATTGGCTCCCTTTGGGCTTCCTTAAGGGATTCGAGATAAAATTGGAATTTATCTCTCCTGCAGTGCTTATAGGAACGCTATTATGTCGTTCTCTGCAAAGTGCTAATGATTGGGACTTTCATTTTAACAAATTCACTGTGGTTGCCGCTTTTGAGCATCTCCAGCGTTCGTAACTCGTTAGTACCGGAAGGTGTGTAGTAATTGCCTAGTAATTCTGGTTCAGATACTGATCATGAAGAATTTCAGTGTGATATAGGAAGTCAAGACCCCCAGTTTTCACTCAATCTGAACTAAACGATTTAGTGAGAGATTTGGGATTATCCAAGGAATCTGTTGAACTCTTAGGCTCCAGATTAAAAGAAAGAAATTTATTATCAGCTGGAACATCGATATATTTGTATAGAAGAAGAGAAAAGGAGTTTATTCACTACTTTTCACATGAGGGCAATTTAGTTTACTGTAGTGATATTGATGGTTTGGTACAGGCATTTGGCATTGAGTACAAAGCGGATGAATGGAGACTTTTCATCGACTCTTCTAAAAGAAGTCTAAAACCTGTTCTTTTGCACAATGGGAACAAGTATGCCTCTGTACCTGTTGGTCACTCGGTACATCTCCAAGAAAGTTATGAGAATTTGGAATTGGTTCTTACAAAGATAAAATATTATGATCATCACTGGATGATTTGTGGAGACCTTAAGGTATTGTGCATGCTTCTGGGGCAGCAGGAGGATATACTAAGTTCCCATGTTTCCTTTGTGAATGGGATAGCAGAGCAAAGAGTCAACACTGGGAGCAAAAACACTGGCCACAAGAAGATCTCTAGAACCTGGAAGCAAGAATATTTTGCGTAAAAATCTTGTTGACCCAAAGAAAGTACTTCTACCACCTCTTCATATAAACTAGGCCTTATGAAACAGTTTGTTAAGGCATTAGAAAAAAAGTGGAGAATGCTTTAAGTACCTCTGCAAGAAGTTCCCTAACCTATCAGAAGCAAAATTAAGAGAAGGTATTTTTGTAGGCCCAGACATTAGAAGACTGCTGTCAGATGAAAACTGACAGCACTGTCATCGTGAAAATCCGGAAGCAGCGCACAAAAGGAAATGCAACAGGCGCAGCTTCACTGGCAAAAGAAAACGGGACTACAAGCCATTCCACTAAGTAAAGATGTAAGTATCCAAGTTTTATAGTTTTTTAAAATAAATATATTCAGAAATGGTCAGGAAATAGGTTTCATGTGGTAATTCTTCACTATTTATTTTATTCAGTAACATATTACAACATAAAAACGTCATAGCAAATTGTGAAAAAACTATACGTGATGGAGCAAATCTGAGGCCGTTTTTGGATTTAGCACCCCAAATTCCTATAAAACCAGCATACAATTTCAAAAAAGTTTTTAGGACTCTCAATTTTGCAGGCCTGTGATATATAATTGTATGCCCCATATTTGCCCCATAGTTGGTTAGTTACGGACGAGATATATTGTGCATTCGTGAAAACTGAATATTGTATTATTTATTCTTATGAATACAGTTTTTTATTCTATTTGTTTTTGCTTTCAACGGATCTTTTTCGGGGTTCTGGATGGTGTGATCGGTAGAAGCGTAAACTCGGGGACCACGCGCCGCGGGTCCGAGTCCCATTAACTCGTAGTTTCCTTCTTTATTGCCTTTTCGCTTCCAATCTTATTGAAGTGCGGTTATTGAAGTTAAAATACATTTATACAGGATTTTCTTATATCTATTATGAATGAGTTTCGAAATGTTCTATCACAAAACACAAAGAGTTCCCGCAACCTCCTTCTATACATAGAAATATTATCTTCTATTGTCTCAAATCACTCCAAAAAGAAGTTTTTAAGACCAATTCTTCTATCTAAAGAAGTTATGTATCATTACAAAAAGTTATTATATCATCTGACAAGAATATTTGATACCCAAAAGAAGGAAACACTTCCCCTAGAATGCACCATCAAAAAGAAGTTATAAGTTCTAAATTTAGAAGGTTTTATTTTGAGTGTATATCAATAGTTATACCAACCAATTTCGGGAGTGCCCTTCTGAAAGAAACGTCTGTATAATCACATATCACCAGGGTGGGGATTGGATTAATTGAGGGAGATAGGACACTAATTTTGGTATTAAAAATTTTTATTTTCCAACTCTCATCCCGCCTCATGAGCACACCACCAGAATGACTTTGCCGTGGTGTGCGTGATAATGGTCAGGAAACTGATTTATAGTGTGTACAGTAGTCCGAAAGACACTAATGTTAGTTTTTAAAGTTTTTAAGGTTTTTAAGTTTGTTTTCGGTTCGAATAGAACATTGCATGGAAAAAATAATATACATACATATACATAATAATACAGACAGCACTAAATGAGGGTTTGACCCCTCAACTCTACAGCTGAAGTCCCATCGCTCACGCAGTGGCTGGCTACGCCAATCTCTCTAGCAGATACCTGATCCACCAACCCGTTAAAGTGTGTTCCAAAGATCTTTTAAATCACTTAACTGCCAAGTCCGGTTATCTAAGAGTTTACCGTGGTGCGTTTGAATGATAACATAAAACCACTGCAGAAGCAGTGGGTCTGCAGCCCTATAGGGTTGAGGGGTCAAGCCCTCACTAATGCTTGTGGTCTATTAACGAGGTTAATTCAATATATACAGTCGACCCTCGACTTACGTCGTCACCGTCTTACGTAATTTCGAGTTACGACAAGACCCTCATTGACTGTAATTGATTCATCTTACGTAATTATTTCGCGTCGTTGCGTAATAGCTGCGTAATCGCAAACGCAGTGCGTGACCACTCGCTGGCAGGTCGCCGGGTATTTCACGTGATCATCACGCTGTAATTTAACCAATCAGAGCGCTGCGTGCCAGCATCGTTTGTTTTTGGGAAAACAGCCTCCGTTTTATTATTAATTTTTAATATGTATTTTCTTTTACAGATGGTGTTTCTTAATAATAATTATTAATTACCATTATTATTTTCAATACTTTTTTGGGGTCCTGGAACGGATTACCCGATTTACATGTATTTTGGGGTTCGACTTACGTCATTTTCGAGTTAAGTAACTCATCTCGGAACGGATTAATTACGTAAGTCGAGGGTCGACGTGTATATTATATATATATAATATATATATACACACCTTGGTTAAACTTGGTTTTCCTTCCGCCCGAATTATTCATTCTGACGAAAGTCAAGCTTGTTGCTCTACAGCTTAACGTAGACTCCGAACTACGAACCATCACGAGTGGTCAGAAATTAGAAAGTCCTCGCCTGGACTCGATCTCACAACCTCCTGATTAACAACCCATCGTCTTAACCACTAGGCTATCCAGGGTACGCATTAATCTACCAACCAATTGTTATTGTGTGGAAGAATGAACAGCTGGGTGAGCTGCGCGCCGCCTGACATCACCAGGAATTGAACCCGGACCTGATTGATTCATAGTCAGGGATGCTAGCCACTACGCCACCGAGGCGTGTATATATATATATATATATATATATATATATGCCAGCGTCTGAAGCTCTGTGAATAACACCGTTTCCCTATAAGCGAAGTGGAGACACTGAAGTCGAGGGTTCGAATCCCGATAGTTGCTAGTTAATACTAATACAGGAGTTAGCGCAATGGGCCGCATTAATTGTTCCTGGGCACTGTGCCAGTTTCTGCCCTTCCTGACTGATTATTATTATATAATGAACACAAGCGATTTTGTATAATGCAAGAGTTCTCACTTCAGGATTGGAACTCAGCAGTTCTTAAGTAGAAATGAAATGCTCTCATTGCCTCGAGTGTAAGGGGGTTAATACGGAAAACATCTCTGGACGCCTAAGCGTTATGTGTTCCCTCGTGTGTTGAAATATATGCCAGGTTATACTAACTTATACCTCGTCGTAGCGTAATGGGCAATGCCCTCACCTTCTATTCAAGAAGTGCTGAGTTCGAATCCTGGTGGGGCATTTTTGTAATATATATATATATATATATATATATTCTAAACATTCCGAGGACTACATTTCCTTCTTCATGGAGTCAAAACCCTATTTTCGATTATCTATGTGATAGACATCAAGTCTCTAAACTCAAGAGAAAAAAGACGTGCAAGCAATCTACGCATAACCAGACTATAATCACAAAAGTATCATTACAAATCGAGAAGGTAACATCCCGATGAAAGAGACCAAGTGAAGGCACCATTCCAGTGACAGAGACCAAATGACAGCACCATCCCGACGCTAAAGACCAAGTGAAGGTACTCTCTCATTGCCAGAGACCAAGTGCCAGCTTTCATGAAAATAATGCCTCTAGCCGCACATCAAGCGAGGTCAAGGCTTTATTTCACTAATTTTTTACAAGCCTTTCTATAATACTATATGTTTTTTCTAATAATTGCGTTACATTCATAACAATTCTAAGTTTATTCACACATTTATGAATAAAGTCCTTTTGTTTTATATATTCTTCCTTTACTTCTCGCACCTGCGCATATATTTACTAATGTAAATCATTTTTTTACTTTGTTTTTCATTCCCATTCACGTTAATTCTTCGGTGCACTTTTTACAACAAATTCTTACTTCTTTTTAATATTCTGATGACGATCGTGTTTCTCGAATTTACTCGTTTTTCATTTCGCAAATGCAATCTTGACAAATGAACGTCAAGGGCAAACTAATACACCTTTTTAAATTAAAAAAAAACCCTCGTAGCATCTATACTAAAATGTTTCTTTAAAACTACAGCCTCCATTCAACTTATAACTGCCTATTTCTTTTCATAGTATTTTAGAGTTTCAATTCATTGCTACGCTGCTACGGCTTCTATATCAGTGAAGCACTCCAAACAAGTTTAAAGTGTTACGACCTTCATCTCACGAGTCATTTCATTCATTTGCAGATATTAAACTATCGAACATTTACATATATAGTAGCGGATTTAAGGTGTAAACGTATTGTCCTTCCTGTGATTGGTTAGTCTTTGGGAGAAATAAAACATGGTTTCTGATTGGACAATTCATATCTGTAAGTTTGTAACCCACTTTTCTGGGAAAGTGACAAATATCCTACTACTTTGTAAGGATATACATACATACATACTTTTTCATGTAGGAAGGATGGGGCTAAGGGTGAGTGCCTGCAAAAGTGACCCCTCCACAGAAAACGGAGAGAGTCAAAAACAAGGTCTTCAAGGCTCAATTATGCCATTTTTCTTTTAATATAAATTTTGAAATTGTTGTGTAGTGTGTAAGATGCATGTGTGTGTGTAATGAGGAACAGAGGGAGAAGCGTGTGTTTGAGAGCATGCTGGACTGCTCGCAGGTTAGATGAGACACGGCAAAAGATCAGCTAAGGAGTACAGTGACAGGAGAAACGGGAGTTCCAGCACTCCCTGTCTCCTGCCTAATATCTAACCCGGAGTACTTCCCTGGCCGATTGGTGTCTACAATCTCCTCCTACAGTCTCTTTTTTGTATGTAGAGGGATGTGCTTTATCAGATAAAGTTCTCAATCCGCTTTGCATAAATGCCACGAGGCGATGACTGGCTTCATCGCATTAACATAAAAATATTTCATAAAGATAAAAAATAATTAGTATTCCTATTATTAGAGAATTACTGTTAAGTATTACTCTTAATATATTACTATTATTATATTATTACTATTATTGGTTTTTTATAAATTTTTATAGGGGCCTACTTGGCCGAGAGATTAAGCCTATTTGAAAATATTTGTTTACAGAATTGATCTACACTCTATATAGCTGTTATATATATAATTTAGGGTGATTCAAAAAAATCAAAGTTTTTTTTTTAATTGTTCAACCTGTATTTTTGTTCCCTATGACAAAAAAGTAGTGTATGCCAAATTTGGTGAATTTTAAATAAAATTTACTATGTGCTACCAGGCGTCAAAGTTTCCCTTTTTTTCAATTTATTTGTTTTTACAACTTATGATTTTATGTTTAATTGTTTGAATTTCAGAATTTTTAATTAATGGTTTATATACTAGCTTGCTTTTAATTGTTGTTTGGAATTCGTAATTTTGATACCAATTAATCGATTATGGAAGCTAGGCCTAACTCACCATCACCTAGTTGCTCAGTTGGGAGAAGTTCTACGAGAAAAGAAACTGAAGTATGGCTAATTGGGCAGCCCTCTGCAGTACTAAAACATCCGTATTACCATCAGAGAAGGAAATGATGGCCCTCTTCATGCACTACAGAAATATTAAAAAGCGAGGCATTAGAGAATCATGCTACTCTACTGCGGATGATGTGCTAGCAGTTTGGAAAAAAACAGGAATACCAGCAAATGAGAGTACATGTAGTAGATAAAATTCAAGGAATACTGAAGGAATGGCAGCTGCTTAAGAAAAACAAAGCAAACAAATTGAAAAGATCACAAAATTTAAATAATAAAGAAGAAAAATGGAAAGATAAACTGGAAAACTTATTTGACATTGCTCATGAGAATGCTATGCAGCTTATAAAATAGAAGATAAGAAATTCTTGAAAATGCAACGTGAGAAAGGACGTCATGGAAAAATGGGTACCATTGATAAGGCTGTTGCTAAAAAAGAGCAAAGAGCAACAGAAAAGCAACATTATGAAAAGAGGAAAGCAGAAGAAGAGATCAAAAGAAAGAAGAATGAAGAGGCTGTCATACTCACCAGTACAATCAGAATCAGAGGAGAGTAAAAGTGCTGAATCTGGTTTCTGTGCTGCACAACCTTCAACATGGAAAAGTAAGGTAGGCAACGTAGAAAATTGTTTGATGATAAATTATTAGGAAGTCTTGATGTTGCAAAATTGAGTGACAGAAATGCGTCTCTAGTTTTAATGCCAACAATCAGACATCGCTTGAATGGGCATCTGCGAACAAATAAAATGTGTGTGTTTCGATACAACGGCAGCCAATACTGGTCCTAGAAATGGTGCAGCTATTCTTCTAGAACAAAAATTCGACAACGATTTATTGTGGCTAGCATGTCGACACCACATATTTGAAATTATGCTGGAAGCTGTTGTTTCAAAGTCTTTATCACCATCTTCTGGCCCAGATATAGTCCTTTTTAAGAAGTTCAGAGAAAAATTGTCAAGCATTAATAAGGAGGACTACGAAACAGTATTATCAGATCCAGATATCTATGAAAATATTCATGACATCAAAGATGACATAATTATATTTGCAGCAAATCAACTAGACACATTCCAACCAAGAGACGATTACCTAGAACTATTGCAGTTAACAATTATTTTTTTGGGAGGTGAACCAAAAGGTGGAATCAAATTTAAACATCCAGCGGGACTTCATCGGGCTAGGTCGATGGCCAAAATTACATATTCATTCAAATTTTTTGTTCAAATCTCAGTTCAAAATTTCAGTAAAAGACAAAAAAGGACTAAAAGACATCTGTCTATTTAGTACTCGGTTATATGTAAAGGCATGGTTTACAGCTCCTGTGCCATCTTGCGCTCCTCGTCTTGATCTGGAATTATTACAGAATCTTGTAGTCTACAAACAAATAAATGACACAATTGCATTTGTTGCTATTAAAAAACTGTTAGGTCACCTCTGGTACCTATCAGAAGAACTGGTAACGTTGGCCTTTTATGATGATGAAGTGCCTACTGAAACAAAAAACAAAATGGTAAAGGCCTTGCAAAATAAAACAAAACTATTCCTGCAAAACGGGCTTTTCTAGATCCTGCACTTATTCCAACGAAGAAATTAGAAGATTTTGTCACATCAAATACGCAAAGATTCTTTACAATAACAGAATTTAGTTCAAAATTTTTACTCAAAGATGCTAAAGAATGGCATAATGATGAAGAGTTTAACTCCGCTAAGAAATCTATCAAACAGTTGAAAGTCGTGAATGATATAGCGGAAAGAGGAGTAAAATTAATGGATGAATATAATAAAATACTAACACATGACGAAGATCAAAAACAATTCTTGCTACAAGTTGTGAAAAACTACAGGGCTGTTTACCCTGATAGAAAAAAGAAACATTGATGAAGTAAGGACAGCTAATGTCTCAAATATCATGCTAGTTTAATTATGCATGCTTGTGGTTATGGTAGGACCTACGGGGGAGCTTTCCATATTAAAAAAAAGCAATGCGCCTTGTACTGTACTTCCTGGGTGGTGTGGAAAAATTTGACAATTTGAATCGTTCTGTCAATTTTTAATTGCTGGTAGCAACCCTTAAAAATTAAAAATTTGCTAAAATATTTTAGGATAGTTATTTTTATGCTGAAATGAACCATTTAAAGGGTTGAACACATTAAAATATAAAAAAATTTTTTTACCCCCATATTTACCCCCCCCCCATATTATATATATATATATATATATATGGATAAGAATTTCATAAGAAGTGCAAGTGACCATCTTACGGTCTGCAACACCTATGCAAGATATGGGAGGTGCAAATACGGACAAATATGCTGTTACCACCACCCTCAAAGAAACGCAACGGGTGAACAGGAAAAACGAACATCAAAGAAGGGTACCAATTTTTTAGACGTAGCCAACACAATTCAGCTGCTAAATACTATCTAGCAAATACAACGTCAGCTGACAAATATAGGAATCCGAGAGCCGGACAGAAGGCATACACAAAGACGCTTCATGTGTTATCAGAACAACAGGTACCGACAAAGATAAAAAGAGGCAAATTCTCGGAGGACCACAAGGCAACGAAACCGGCACCACCATTGGAAAATGAATCGGAACCACCTGTATGCGAAAACGATAGCGAAAAAATAAGATAATCCTAGCCAACATTCAGAGCCTTAAATCAAATCATTCCCGAGACAAAGTTTTATACTGAAAGGACTCATGCAAGAAGCGGGAGCAGACTTTGCATGCCTCACGGAAACTCATCTAAAGGACTGCCAGGCGAACTGTGAAAACTGAGTCCTGTGTGACAAAAAAGAAATACAAATTGACAACTATACATCTCTCCGAGCCGACAGAACAGTGAGACGTAAAGGAGTGTGCTATTTACACACGGACGCGAAAGGCATATGGCAGAAATGACTATAAGTACTTCAAACATCTACGTAGACTGTGTAGCAGCAAAAATTGAAAAATTAAATATAGTACTAATTGTAATGTACAGACCCCCAAACATGCTAACCTCAAAATTTTCAGATTCCATTACAGAGGTAAGAAACTGAGTAAAAGATCTACACTCTCCAACCCCAAATATTTTTCTCTGTGGTGATTTTAATTTCCCATTCATGACTTATAAAAGGATAGGAAAAATGTATGTATACACCAGGACAAGGGGGCACATGGGAAGACCAGGAGCAGGTAAAAATGCTACTAGCTTTAGCTGATGAATTTATGTTAACGCAAGAAATAACAGAAAACACAAGAAAAAACAACTGCCTAGATTTGGTATTTACAAACAACATCAACCTAATTGATAATGTAGAAATATCCCCAACTATAATATCGGTCTACAACATCATTGAAATAAAAATATAAAAGCAAAGGAAAGAACACAAACAACAGAAAGAAGCAAATTAGAAATTTTAAATTTTCACTCCAAAGCTATAAACTGGGAAGCTGTTGCATCCAGCATGGAAGTAATAGACTGGAAAACCATTTTCGAGGCCAAGACAACGGAAGACTTTAGATGAGAAGACGTTAGAAATTGTGGAAAGACATGTCCCTAAAATACAACATAGAAGAAAGAGAAGCAGGTTCGAGAGACAAAAGAGGTCATTGTTCCGAAAGAGAAAAAGAGTGACTGCAAAATTAAGTAACTGTAAAGATAACAACATCAGAAAAATATAAATGATAAACTGCAGAGTATCGATGACGTCATATAGGAACTAATTGAGAAGCATACAGAAAAAGAAGAAAACGATGCTATAGAAGCGATAAAGGTTAATTCAAAGTACTTCTATAATTTTGTAAAAAGAAAGTCGAAAAATGAGAACAGTGCTTTATGTGATGATCTAACAAAAGTATCTGAAATATGAAGAGCTCAGTCCGAATCATCTTCAGTATCCCAAAAACTGACAAACTGATATGCGATAGAAACGCGTTCTTTGAAGAAGAACTACAAGGGGAAACTATAACGGACTTCGACTTTACGACAGATGATATTACACAAGCCATAGGGAAACTAAAACACACTCAGCGGCAAGACCGGATAAATGGAATGCCACACTGATCAAAAACTGCAAGAATGCAATCGCTGAGCCCATATATTGGATATGGAGACGATCACTAGACACGGGAGAAATACCGGGCATCCTGAAGAGCGCGAGCATAGTCCCAATATATAAAGGAGGAGATCGATCCGAGGCCAAAAACTATAGGCCAGTGTCGCTTACATCTCATCTCACTAAAATATTTGAAGGAATAGTTAGACAGAAAATCTATAACTTTTTGGAAACTCAGAAAAAATTCAATGATAACCAACATGGGTTTCGGTCAGACAGATCATGCCTATCACAAACTAATGGAACACAACAACATTATTGATGCACTTGAAAGTAATGAAAACTATGACGTAATACACACAAACTTTCCTTAGTGAGCGGCGGCAAGTCGTTACAGTACAAGGAGTATCTTCATCAGAATCAGAGGTCCTCAGCTCGGTACCACAAGGAACAGAATTAGCTCCACTACTCTTCATAATCATGCAAACTGACATAGATAAGGACGTTACCAGAGACATTACAGTAACATCCTTGCTGACGACACAAAGAACAGTAGAAAAATAAGGAACCCAGAAGATATAGGATCTCTACAAACCGACATGAACAGAATCTACAAGTGGACAGCAGACAACAATAATGAAGTTTATCACTGAGAAATTTCAGCTGTTACGGTACGGAAAAAGAGAAGACTTAAAATGCATGGAATATTATACTCCAAATGGACAGGAAATTCAGAAAAATTCTAGAGCAAAAGATTTAGGAGTTGTAATGAGTGATGATGTGAAATTTGAAACACAAAATAAGATAGCAGTAAACAGAGCAAAGAGAATAATGGGTAGATATTGAGAACCTTTAAGAGAAGGGATAGGAATGTAATGATTCCTCTACTGAAACACTGATCATACCCAAATTGGAATACTGCTCGGTCCTAACATCTCCATATAAAAAAGAAGACATTAGACAGCTAGAAGGGATTCAGAGAAGCTTCACAACCAAGATCAATGGGTGCAAAGAACTAAATTACTGGGAAAAGTTACGCGAATTAAACCTATATTCACTGGAAAGGAGAAGAGAGAGATACACCATTATTTACACTTGGAAAATAATGGAGAAACTAGTCCCTAATCCTACTCTGAACTCTGTAACTCCCCAAACAATAGTGGAAAGTAGAAAAGGAAGACTGTGTCGTGTTCCCAAATTAAAGGCGAGACAGGGAACATCTTTAACCGTTAAAGAAAATAGTTTTGTTGTGAGAGGACCAAAACTGTTTAATCAACTGCCCAAAGACCTAAAGAAACACGAATGGTGTTGCAGTAGATATCTTCAAAAGAAGATTAGACGCTTGGCTCAGAACAATCGCCGATGAGCCGAGAGTACCTGGCTATGTGAGGTGGAGAGTACAAGAAACCAACTCACTACTTCACCAAGCCAACTCGAGAGGAGGGGCGATAAGCTTGACCTTTGTGAAATGAGGAATCATCGCGCGGAACCTTTGAAAGGTTGAAAGGAAGGTTGTTCTGTGTAAAATAAGAAATTTTTTATATTACTATCTTGCTTCCCTTAAAGCTGTGATTATGATTGTCTTGAACATTGATTGGTGTCATACTAATGATTTGAAAAATGCTGTCATTACCTCGAGTGTACAGTGGTTTGTACAGAAAACACCTCTGGACGCGAAACCGTTGTGTGTTCCCTCGGGTACTGAAATATAGGCCAAGTTGTACTAACTGTTACCTGGTCGTTGTGCAATGGTCAGCGACCTTGCCTTCTACTTAAGAGGTGCTATGGTCAAATCCTGGTGAAGGCATTTTTGTATATGGAAAATCTTGCATGTTCATGCATGATAGCACATATATATATATATATATAATATATATATATATATATATATACAGGGTGTCCCATAAGTCCGGCATCATAGGAGAAATTCATATTTTTCTATTTCTACAAACCATAATTCATATTTTTCTCTTTCTACTGGCCATAATGTCTGTGAGCAGGGAAGAACGAATCCAGATAATTCTACTCATAGGAAATCGGAGTCAAAGAGAGGCCGCTGACTCCGATTTCCGATGAGTAGAATTATCTGGATTCGTTCTTCCTTGCTCACAGACATTATGGCCTGTAGAAAGAGAAAAATATGAATTATGGTTTGTAGAAATAGAAAAATATGAATTTCTCCTATGATGCCGGACTTATGGGACACCCTGTATATATATATATATATATATATATATATATATATATATATGATGAATAAAATCACGAAGGAAAGGAAACACAGAATGGTGCTCAAGCGCTTTCGTCTAATGACATCCTTCGTGGTTTTATTCATCATAAATATTTTTCACGTGTTACTTTCTTGAAATAATTTTCATATATATATATATATATATATATAATATATTATGATGAATAAAACCACGAAGGAAAGGAAAAATAGAGTGGTGCTCAAGCGCTTTCGTCTAATGACATCCTTGGGAACACTGAAGTAAATAAAGAGTTCAAGACTATATATACGTCACAAAAAAAAAAATATATATATATATATATATAGTAAATATAGAAATAAAAATTGTGGGAGGAGCATACAAATTTGTAAGGAAAACTACCAATTTTAGCACTTTGCCCGAATTCAACACACGATCAAATGGATTGTTTACAACCAATTTTATAGATAATGCCTGAATGATATATAGGTCACAAAAAAAAAATAATAATAAATTGAAAAATAAAAATTGTAAGAGAACGAATTCAAAACAACGGGATCGAGTTGAAAAAGACCTTTGCTCATGTTAAAGTTATTTGTAAGTTGAATAATAGCAGACTCAAGAATATTTCTATTAACAATGTTGCTACAGTGAAACAAAACTGAAGCATTATTCCAATCAATACAATGGGATAACTCTGACAAATGGACAAAAAGGGCACTGGACAACTGTCCCATTCTAACGGAATATTGATGCTGTTTTACACGCGTGTGCAAATCCTTTCCCGTCTGACCAATGTAAAAGGAATCACATTGTTTACAACCAATTTTACAGATAATGCCTGAATTATTGGTAGGGCTATTTTTTACTATGATATTTTTCACAATATTGTTATATGAAAATACTACATTAATATCCAAAAGTTTAAGTACATTACCAATGCCTAAAAAGGCCGGGAAAAAAGGAAGTACTAAAATATTCTTTGACAAAGTGCGAGTGTTATTATTCACACGATAGAAGGTTCGTTTTGCCTTGTTAAGACAAGATTCCCTAAACGCAGGTGGGTAGCACAAATCACTTCCAATACCGTTGATTTTTTCCAATTCGGCATCGATGTATTCCGGACTGGCGATCCAAAGAGCGCGGAGAAACATTGAAGAAAATATGGCCTTCTCAATGGGGGTGTCATGTCCAGAGTAGAAGTGTACGTAGGACAAATTGTTTGTTTTTTTCCGATAGATACTAAACTTAAAACCTGGGCTTCCCCTATGTACACGCACATCCAAAAACGGGATTGAGTTGTTTTGTTCCACTTCTAAAGTAAACTTAATGGAGGGGACTTCATCATTTAACTGAAGGAGGAAGTCATCCAGGTCACGATTCATGGGCCAGATACTAGTGATGTAGCGGATGTCATTTTTTCCACATCCGCGGATGCGGATGCGGATGAGGATGTTTGATTTCAACATCCGCGGATGCGGATGCGGATGTCTACATTTTCGTTATTTTTTAGGATATATTCGCGATTTGTTGTGTTTAACGTATATAATAAGTTATTATATAGAGAGAGCTGTAGCTATAATGTAGTATAATTGATTAATTGTACAATAATTGCTGTACTTTTCTCTGAACATATAAAATAATATCAAGCATCTAACTAATTTAGAAATCAATTAGTGAATTCGTCTGCAAATAAATTCGTTATATTTTGTTGAGTTTCAGCCACAATTAGAAACCATAATTGTGTTACCAGGATGCGGGACGTGAACCCAACTCAAATGCACCCCACCGACCTCTTTCCCCAACCTCCACCCTTATAGAAAGAGATCTTTAATTAGCTTGATAACTATTTATATTGAGTTTAAAGTTTTATTAGGCATATTTATAAATGAGTAATTAAAATAAAGTAAACTAAGATGTTCATCGTTTAATATTCAAACTTAATTATAGGAAGGTTATGCTTAAGGAACATTAATTTTTCTGCCTTTTCTGCTGCCAGTCTGTTTCTCTTTTCATCATATATTAATCCAGCACTGCTAAATAATCTCTCGCTTGGTACGTTTGTTGGAGGACAGGCTAAATGTTTCCTTGCAAGTTTACTCAAGTATGGATAGATATTCTGCGTATTTTTCCACCAACTAATAGGATTGTCACATGCAGCCAGGCGTTTTTCTTGGTGATAGCTCTCGATCATTTTTACTACATCTTTTGACATCGCGTAGGTCTCGTCATTGCTGCTTGACTCAAGAAACTGAGAGACAGATTCTGTGATAGATTTGCTTGTTGAAGGTGTTGGTTCTGTCACTGAAACTTTTATTCTTTTGGTGGGTGGCGAAGCGACAGATTCAAGAGATTGAAGCTCTTCAACTGCTTTGCCAAGTGATGATTTAACTCGTTCTAATGTACTAGGTGAAAATAACTCAGCTTTGTAACGTGGATCTAAGTAGGTTGCAAGAGAGTAACTTCATACAAGAACAGCCTCTCGTCTTGTCGCTTGCATCACTTTTGCGCACAATGAACTAGTTCTATTAATATAGTAGAATTTGATAATTTCCGCTTATTAATGACATTTTATCTCAACGGTCCACATCCGCACGACATCCGCAGTCCAAAGTGCGGATGCGGGTGCGGATGCGATTGCTAGAAAATGTGCGGATGTTACGCGGATGCGGATGCGGATGCGGATGTGACCTACATCACTACCAGATACACAAAATATCGTCGACGTACCGCAACCATGGAATGCCAACCCCCAGGATTCTCGGAATGTAAGTCATTTCGAAAAACTCCATATAAATATTGGAGAGGAGGGGCGACAAGGGGTTGCCCATGGTCATCCCAAAAACCTGTTGATAATACTCGCTATTGAAAGTGAATTTACAGTCTTTGATGCAAAGCTTAATAAGTTCCAAAACGATGTGTGCAGGTAGTGGCAGGTCGTACTTATGTAATTCTCGGGAGAGAAAGTAAAACATATCGTCAATTGGCACTTTTGTAAACAATGAACAAACGTCAAAACTGATCAATCTATCGTTGGTTTCAGTGCGTACATTATTCAATTTTTCAGTAAGATCCATGAAATTTTTTACATGTGAATCAGAGATAGTTCCAAGAATGGGGGACAAGACTTTGACAAGCCATTTGGAGAGTTTATAGGTAATAGAGCCCACCGAGGTAATAATAGGGCGCATATTGCCAGGTTTGTGGGTTTTAATAAAACCGTAAAGGTAGGGAAGAGAAGGTGAAGTGGACATGAAAAGCGGAATTAAGTCCTTATGATCTTTGAGAATGCGTTTCAAGCCACTATTGAATGATTTGATGACGTCATCCTGTGGGTTCTTCGGATCTTTTCCGTTTGACTGCCGCCATTGAAACATAATTAAACTTTTTGTATTTTTTGCAGGATTCACTCAAAATGGCTGTAGAATTTAATTTGAAACAATTAATTAACATTTAACATGCTAAAAATATTTGTAATTACGTAAAATTAATATTTAGTACTTGTAGGTTATCTCCCCCCACCAATTTTGACAGAATATCACGACTTAACCTAACCAATTATCAAGGGCGTACAGTTGATCTATTAGTAAATAGTAAATACTATTCCAGAAACAAACAATGTTATAATTAATAATAGATCAACTGTACGCCCTTGATAATTAGTTACGTTAAGTCGTGATATTTTCGTTAGTTTTAACGAAAATATTTCAATGGCGGCAGTCAAACGGAAAAGATCCGGTTCTTCCTAAGTTTTCTGTATGTGGCGGGGTCCTGGAGCAGCTCGTTCATCTTTCTAATGTAGTCCACTTTGTCCATAATAACTATGATGTTAGCCTTGTCTGCTTTAGTAATATGGAGCTCACCATCTTTTTTTGAATTGTGAGAGGCTATTGCGAAAACGTTTAGGAAAGTTATCTTCGTAAGTACTATTCGCAGCACTATAGACAAGGCCTTTAACTATGTTAACCAAAGACTGAGGAAGATTACACTGTTTTTCAAAACAAGCAAGACTATAACAAATTTGTAAAGCAGGTTTTTAACAATAAAAAAGCACATACCAAATCCAAGGGTACTTTTTGCATCGTCACTAATGTTTTTCGAAGAAAGGTTCAAAACACATTTTGAGCTTGTTTTTTTACTCCACTGACTATTTCCAATGAAACTTTTAATTTTGCGATCCAAAATGTTACGAAGTGAAGAAGTTCTCCGACACAACTCGTTGTAAATTTCATCAAACAAAGGTTGGATCCACAGTTGGAGAATAACGGTCACAAAATTACGTTTGGCAATGCGTAAATTTTTGAAGGCGGACCACCCATTTTGTCTGGTGACTTCAATATGCTTCTTTAAAATTAATCTGCTGAAGTTGTTAAACGGATGGTCGTTAATTTGTCTGAGGCGAATCGTAAGGAGGGACTTGGGAAGGACCTGCTCCTCTAGACAATTAGTAAGAAACTTTCGTCGGATACGAATTGCATGCCCCTTCATTAATGTAGAAGAAAACACGGACACAAACGGAGACAAGAGAGGGAACAGCAAGTCGAAGGAACGCGTGGTGTTCATTATATGAAAATTCTTTCACGAAAGTAACACGTGCAAAATATTTATGATGAATAAAACCACGAAGGAAAGGAAACACAGAGTGGTGCTCAAGCGCTTTCGTCTAATGACATCCTCAGGAACACTGAAGTAAATAAAGAGTTCAAGACTATATATAGGTTACAAAAAAAAAATATATATATATATATATATATATAGTAAATATAGAAATAAAAATTGTGGGAGCATACAAATTTGTAAGGAAAACTACCAATTTTAGCACTTTTCCCGAATTCAACACAAGATCAAATGGATTGTTTACAACCAATTTTATAGATAATGCCAGAATGATATATAGGTCACAAAAAAAGAATAAAAAAATAAAAATAAATTGAAAAATAAAAATTGTAAGAGGAGCATACAAATTTATAAGGGAAAATTACCAAGAGTTTAGCACTTTGCCCTTCTGTCTAAATCCATTCTGAACTAATTCAAAACAACGGGATCGAGTTGAAAAAGACCTTTGCTCATGTTAAAGTTATTTGTAAGTTGAATAATAGCAGACTCAAGAATATTTCTATTAACAATGTTGCTAGAGTGAAACAAAACTGAATCATTATTCCAATCATTACAATGGGATAACTCTGACAAATGGACAAAAAAGGCACTGGACGACTATCCCGTTCTAACGGAATATTAATGCTGTTTTACACGCATGTGCAAATCCTTTCCCGTCTGACCAATGTAAAAGGAATCACATTGTTTACAACCAATTTTAAAGAAACATTTAAGTCACCAGACAAAATGAGTGGTCCGCCTTCAAAAATTTACGTATTGCCAAACGTAATTTTGTGACCGTTATTCCCCAACCGTGGATCGAACCTTTGTTTGATGAAATTTACAACGAGTTGCGTCGGAGAACTTCTTCACTTCGTAACATTTTGGATCGCAAAATTAAGTCTCATTTGAAATAGTCAGTGGAGTAAAAAAGGAAGCTCAAAATGTGTTTTGAACCTTTCTTCGAAAAACATTAGTGACGATGTAATAAGTGCCCTTGGATTTGGTTTGTCCTTTTTTATTGTTAAAAAACCTTCTGCTTTACAAATTTGTTATAGTTTTGCTTATTTTGAAAAACAGTGTAATCTTCCTCAGTCTTTGGTTAACATAGTTAAAGGCCTTGTCTATAGTGCTGCGAATAGTATCATACTTACGAAGATAACTTTCCTAAACTTTTTCGCAATAGCTTCTCACAATTAAAAAAAGATGGCGAGCTCCATATTACTAAAGCAGACAAGGTTAACACCATAGTTATTATGGACAAAGTGGACTACATTAGAAAGATGAACGAGCTGCTCCAGGACCCCGCCACATACAGAAAACTTAGGAAGAACCCACAGGATGACGTCATCAAATCATTCAATAGTGGCTTGAAACGCATTCTCAAAGATCATAAGGACTTAATTCCGCTTTTCATGTCCACTTCACCTTCTCTTTCCTACCTTTACGGTTTTATTAAAACCCACAAACCTGGCAACCCTATGTGCCCTATTATTACCTCGGTGGGCTCTATTACCTATAAACTCTCCAAATGGCTTGTCAAAGTCTTGTTCCCTATTCTTGGAACTATCTCTGATTCACATGTAAAACATTTCATGGATCTTACTGAAAAATTGAACAATGTACGCACTGAAACCAACGATAGATTGATCAGTTTTGACGTTTGTTCATTGTTTACAAAAGTGCTGATTGACGATATGCTTGACTTTCTCTCCCGAGAATTACATAAGTACGACCTGCCACTCCCTGCACACATCGTTTTAGAACTTATTAAGCTTTGCATCAAAGACTGTAAATTCACTTTCAATAGCGAGTATTATCAACAGGTTTTTGGGATGGCCATGGGCAACCCCTTGTCGCCCCTCCTCTCCAATATTTATATGGAGTTTTTCGAAATGACTTACATTCCGAGAATCCTGGGGGTTGGCATTCCATGGTTGCGGTACGTCGACGATATTTTGTGTATCTGGCCAATGAATCGTGACCTGGATGACATCCTCCTTCAGTTAAATGATCAAGTCCCCTCTATTAAGTTTACTTTAGAAGTGGAACAAGACAACTCAATCCCGTTTTTGGATGTGCGTGTACATAGGGAAAGCCCAGGTTTTAAGTTTAGTATCTATCGGAAAAAACAAACAATTTGTCCTACGTACACTTTTACTCTGGACATGACACCTCCATTAAGAAGGCAATATTTTCTTCAATGTTTCTACGCGCTCTTAGGATCGCCAGTCCAGAATACATCGATGCCGAATTGAAAAAAATCAACGGTATTGGAAGTGATCTGTGCTACCCACCTGCGTTTATGGAATCTTATCTTAACAAGGCAAAACGAACCTTCTATCGTGTGAATAATAACACTCGCACTTTGTCAAAGAATATTTTAGTACTTCTATTTTTCCTGGCCTTTTTAGGCATTGCTAATGTACTTAAACTTTTGGATATTAATGTAGTATTTTCATATAACAATATTGTGAAAAATATCATAGTAAAAAATAGCCCTACCAATAATTCAGGCAGTATCTATAAAATTGGTTGTAAACAATGTGATTCCTTTTACATTGGTCAGACGGGAAAGGATTTGCACACGCGTGTAAAACAGCATCAATATTCCGTTAGAACAGGACAGTCGTCCAGTGCCCTTTTTGTCCATTTGTCAGTTATCCCCAGTGTTGGGCACTAAAGCGTTAATCCGATAACAGTTAATTAACGAAGTTAACCTTTTTTGACGGACTATTAACGGAAGTTAATTTCCATTTATCGTTATCGGACCAGTTAACTTCCGATAACTCGATATTTAGTCTGTTAAAGTCCGTTAACACGTTAACTGCGAGGAGTCATTCACGGAAGATCACCGCTCCGCGAATGAATTAAAATCGCCATAACTTCAGTCTGCCAATTCCGTCCTCTGCCGCAGTGGAACGGCTCTTCTCTCTCGGCAAGGACATCCTGAGGCCCAAGAGGTCAAGACTGGCAGTTGGGCCTAATTTTGAGAAGTTGGTTTTTCTGAAGGGCAACCAGCACATTGTGTCATAGTCTTTAATAAATGTGCCTAAAATTTAATTTTACCTTTCAGTTCCCACCATAATAATTCTCTGGTAAATTAAAATTTAGTTAATGGTTAGTGGTTACAAGGGTTTCAAAACATGTAATCAGTACATTTTTTATTAAAAATAAAAAAAAAAGTTATTAAGCAAAAAAGTTGCAAAACTTGATAAAAATACAGTTAAATACCTATTTATTGTTGGATTTTGCATAAATAAACATTTTCTATGGGTTTTAAAGCTTTTTTCCTTGATTTTTTTAAATGTTAGTAAAGAAATAGTTATCGTTAACGGATTATCGTTAACTTCCGTTAACTTTGTAGTAAAATTATCGGATTATCGTTATCGGAGTTAAAAATTGGGGTTAACGGATTATCGTTATCGAAGTTAACTTTTTGGTTAACGGTGCCCACCACTGGTTATCCCATTGTTTTGATTGGAATAATGCTTCAGTTTTGTTTCACTCTAGCAACATTGTTAATAGAAATATTCTTGAGTCTGTTATTATTCAACTTACAAATAACTTTAACATGAGTAAAGGTCTTTTTCAACTCGATCCCGTTGTTTTGCATTCGTTCAGAATGGATTTAGACAAGAAGGGCAGAGTGCTAAACCCTTGGTAAGTTTCCCTTATAAATTTGTATGCTTCTCTTACAATTTTTATTTTTCAATTTATTTTTATTTTGTATTTTTATTTATTTTTTGTGACCTATATATCATTCAGGCATTATCTACAAAATTGGTTGTAAACAATCCATTTGATCGTGTGTTGAATTCGGGCAAAGTGCTAAAATTGGTAGTTTTCCTTACAAATTTGTATGCTCCTCCCACAATTTTTATTTCTATACTTACTATATATATATATATTTTTTTTTTTGTAACCTATATATAGTCTTGAACTCTTTATTTACTTCAGTGTTCCTGAGGATGTCATTAGACGAAAGCGCTTGAGCACCACTCTGTGTTTCCTTTCCTTCGTGGTTTTAATCACCATAAATATTTTGCACGTGTTACTTTCGTGAAAGAATTTTCATATATATACAGGGGTTAGACAAAATAATATGAACACCCGCCGATTTCACCGGTTATCTTTACGGACTGCTCAGACACAAAGTAAACGGTCAAATGACTGGCAAACCTATTTAAATGCGTAACAGAGAGTGTATACGTCATGTTATAACCTTCACGTTGTTTTTACAGATCTGAGTGAATTATGAATTAGCAGTTATGAAAGACCTGTCAGACTTCCAAAGAGGGCAAATTGTCGGAGCGCGGATGGCTGGTGCATCGGTGACGAAAATCGCTCAGATATTCAATGTATCCAGAGGAACTGTCTCTATGGTCATGTCTGCATACCAAAACCATGGAAAGACAAGCACCGACAAATGCAATAGTGGACGCAAGAAGAAGCTGTGTGATCGAGACCGCCGGGTGCTAAAGCGCATTGTGACAAAGAATCATAAGACCACAGCTCCAAAAGTGACTGCAGAGCTTAACCAGCATCTTGCAAGCCCGGTATCGACCAGAACTGTACGTCGCGAGCTCCATGGAGCTGGATACCATGGGAGGGCTGCAATTGCCAAACCCTTCCTTTCGCACATCAACATTGAGCGGCGCAGAAAATGGTGTAATGACCATAAGAATTGGTCAATGGACCGGTGGAAGAATGTAGTCTACTCCAACGAATCCTCCTTTACGCTATTTCCATGTTCCGATCGAGTTTACGTCTGGAGACAGCCTAAAGATGCTTATGACCCCGACTGCCTGACCCCGACTGCCTGACCCCAACCGTTAAGCATGGAGGCGGATCTGTGATGGTTTGGGCAGCAATATCGTGGAATACTCTTGGCCCAGCTGTAGTACTGCAAGGTAGGGTTAACGCCAGGTCTATCTGTCAATATTGGCTGACCAGGTCCATCCCATGGTCCAAACGCTGTTTCCCAATGGCGGCGCCGTCTTTCAGGATGATAATGCACCAATCCACACCGCTGGGGTCGTTAAAAACTGGTTTGAAGAGCATGTTAGTGAAGTAGAACGCTTGGATTAGCCTCCACAATCCCCGGATCTTAACATTATCGAGCATCTGTGGTGTCAGTTGGAGCAGCAGGTCAGAAGCCGATTCCCACCGCCGGCGTCTTTGGAGGAACTGGAGCAGGGTTTGCTCGAAGAATGGCTCAGGATTCCTCTAGCCACTGTCCAAAAGCTGTATGAATCAATTCCCCGACGCATTGCAGCTGTTATTGCCACTAAAGGAGGACCAACTCCATATTAAGAATAAAAACCGCCATTTATCAAGGTGTTCATATTATTTTGTCCAACCCCTGTATATATAAACTGTATATATATATATATATATATATATTACTTATTTATACTTTAGGTATACTTTAGGTGAGTTTAAACGACGGTTCAGGATCGACCTACGGTCGACCACTCTGCAGCATCCTGCCTCATCTGCGGGATTTGGTGAAGGAGGGAATTGCGTTCTGATCTCCTCCTGCCCTCGTAGCCAGCCATGCATGACTGGTCAGGGACTTTGCACAGGAATCTGTCCAGCTGGTTCTTGAAGTTATTCAGGTCGGTGTGCTGGAGATTCCTCACTTCTTTTGGTAGAACATTGAAAAGCTTTGGGCCTCGTATTCTGAGGGTATTTTCCAGCCTCGTTTTCATGGCCCCTTTTCCTACTGCAGCTGGGACCGTACAAGATCTGCCTCTTCTCTCATTCCATTTTTGTTTCTATTTCATTTCTAAGGTTAGGGACAGAGCCCCCAAGTATTTTCCATATGTATATTAGTGTGTACCGCTCTCGCCTTCTTTCGAGAGAGTAGAGTTCCAGTCGTGACCAGTAGTCTTCATCTTCCGTTTCCTCTATCTTAGACGTAAAAGTCCTTTGTATAGCTTCAATGTTCACAATGTCTCGTTTTCTGTATGGGCTCGTGAGTACTGAGCAATACTCAATTATTAGTAGGACTAGACTCTTCCATAATTTGAGCATGATGTTTGCTTTTCTGCTGCGGAAGCTCCTCCAGATGATTCCCATTATTTTCCTAGCCGTTGTAATTTTAATTTTATAATGCTCTCTGAATTCTGCATTCGACGACATTATTACTCCCAGATCCCTGACTTGTGGATTTGGTGTTATCTGTTTTTCTTGCATAGTTTGTACCCTTTTTTCTGTAGCTCCTTGTTATTACCATATCTTAGAAGTTGGAATTTTTCTTCGTTGAACTTCATATTGTTGTCTTCTGTGCACTGGAATATTGTTTCAATGTCGTTTTGTAATTTTCTTGTGTCCCCTTCTTTCAATATTTCCTTACATATCTTTGTGTCATCTGCGAAGCATGATACAATACTGTCTTTAATATCTGCATAAATATCTGCAATCATTATTATGAACAGCAAGGGAGCTAATACTGTCCCTTGTGGGACAGAGCTCATGACTTCCGAGACTTCCGATTTACCTCCGTTTACCACCACACTTTGTGTTCTTTTTCGTCAAGAAATTAAATATCCACCTTCCTAGCTTTCCAGTAATTCCTGTATTCTTAAGTTTGTGTGCTATGATTCCATGGTCACATTTATCGAAGGCTTTTGCAAAGTCCGTATATATTACATCTATGTTTTCTTCTCGACACACCGTTTCTAATATTTTCTCCTGGTAGTCCGGTTGCACGGGGTGGGAACCCTGCATTGTTTGTTATAAAGCAAATCTTGACATATTTTGAAAGCTTATACCACCCCATTCAAGAATCCATCGGGTGTACACCTGACCCCGCTTGGCTTTTTCAATATGGCCGCCATTTTCCAAGATGGCCGGCGAAACTTAAAAATCGCATATCCTGGTCAATACTTGATGGATTTTGATGATCTTGGTGTCATTTCTAGGGGTTTTTAGGATGATGAGTCGATCTGGAGGGGTTGCAGATACTTTGGGAGTCGTTTTGATCCACATTCGTCAATACTCAAGGTCATTGGAGGTCAAACGCCACCCGAAATAAGGAATATCCCATATCCCGGGCAGTCGTGGAGATATTTTGGTGATCTTACTCTCGTTTTTATGGTTTTGGGCGAGACTGAGTAGTTCTATAGGCACATGATAACAGTTGGATATCATTTTGCAACTCCATGGGTCAAGTCAAGGTCATTTGAGGTTAAAGTTTGGCCTTGAAATATGATAATGCCACAGTTGACATCACTGTATTTGCTTTATTTTAGTGACAATTTCTACAATCTAGCTAACTGCTGAGCACTTAACATCTTTTCTGCAGATAAAACCAGATTATAATGCTTAAATGACATTTCTTACCTTTCTTACCAGGCGCCTGGTAGACCTAAAGCGGTCTGTCAGTTGGGAGCCCTCGGACGAGACTCCTCCATGCCTCACGATCTCCACACATCAAGTTCGCCCGTTGGAGACTGATTCCACACATCTCGACAGCACTCTTGATGTTATCCATCTATCGGATCTTGGGTCTTCCAACTGTCTTCTGTTTTGAGGGGCCCATTCCAGCATTCTTCTTGCTGTCCTTTCCATCGGCATTCGTTGGACATGCCCGTACCATCTCAGTTGGTTCCTCTCAATATTCTTCATTTCAGCTGCTTGCAGTTTTCCCCTCGTCTTTGTGGTTAGGACCCAAGTCTCGCTGCCATATAGTAAGATTGGTTTCAATATATATGCGTCTTTACCTTTTTAGGGATGTTTTGGTCTTTCAATAGGGGGTACAGGAAGGAAACATTTCTGCTATATTTAGCAATTCTTT
Source organism: Bathynomus jamesi (assembly GCA_023014485.1). Taxonomy (NCBI): domain Eukaryota; kingdom Metazoa; phylum Arthropoda; class Malacostraca; order Isopoda; family Cirolanidae; genus Bathynomus; species Bathynomus jamesi. The sequence continues at coordinate 218,385 of JAJOZX010005353.1, read as the reverse complement.
CATTCACCTCTGCATCCATACCCGCATCATTTGCTATCACACTACCAGGGTATTTAAATGTGTCCGTATTTTTCATTTCCCTTCCCTCAACAAAGATTTCTTCCTCGTTCGCTCCCCTCGTTACCACCGTATATTCAGTTTTATCATAATTCAGTTTCAGTCCATATCCCCTCAATCTCTCATCCCACCTCTGCATAATTCTCTCCAGGGATTGTGCTCTGTTAGTCCCAACAGCCACATCATCAGCATATCCAAAAATTTCTATTTCCTCTTCAATTCCCTCAGTTATGTGTTCCATAACCCTGTTGATGTAGGCAATAAATAAAATGGGTGACAGAACACTCCCTTGTTTAACTCCTGTACTTATATCAGACCACTCCTCCGATCCCACCACCGTGCTCTGGGAGACCCTATAGGTGCTCATTACTGCTCTCAGAAGCTTGGGTGGCACTCTCTCACTCAAAACCACCCACAGCTTCTCCCTGGGCACACTATCAAATGCCTTCTCCAGATCAAAAAAACATATGAAGCGGTCCAAATTGAATTCTTAACTCTTCTCAAGATATTGTCTTATGGCTGAAATTTGATCTATAGTACCCTCGCCTGCACGAAAGCCACATTGATACTCCAGTAACCCAGGTTCCTGTATGTTTCGTATTCTATGTTCCAAAATCCTTTCATATATTTTCTCCACATGACACACCAAAGATATGTCACGGTAGTTTTGACATTCCTGCTCACTTCCCTTCTTTTTATATATAGGACATATAATTGCTCTGCCCCATTCTGCTGGTACAATTCCCTGCGACCACACCACCCGGAAAATGCTTAGCAGCCAGTCCACAGCAGGATCACCAGCTGTTTTTAGTGTTTCTGTGACAATTGCATCCGGCCCGGGAGCTTTATTGTTCTTCATCCTCTTTAGTGCTTGAATAACCTCCTCTCTAGTGATCTCTCTGTTCCCCTCATGCTCCTCATGATTTACCCGCTCCTCCCTTCTCACCTCATCATATTGGTTCTCGTTATTCAAAAGCTGTCTAAAGTATTCGTTCCAGCGTGCGGCCACCTCGCTTTTATCAGTGAGGACTTTAGCATGTGCATTTTTAATCGCCACTGTTGTTTTCTTGCTTTCTCCATTTTTATACTTCTTAGCCATGAAAATCCTCTTCTAAGTCTCTACCTATTTTCTCCCACACAGAGCGTTTCGCTCTTCTTTTAACCTCGTTGGTGTGGTTTCTCATTTGGACATATTCTTGCCTTGTTTGCTCATTTCTATCCTTAAGCCATCTCCTAAGAGCACGCATCTTATTTGTCACTGCCTCCTTTACCTCCTGGGTCCACCATGCCGTCTTTTTTTTTTTGACCCTCCCTCCAACTACCCTTTCTCCAATCACCTCTCGCTGTATTCCTTCCATCGTTCTCCTAAACTCAACCCAAACCTCATCCACTATTTCCGTAGCTACCCTTTGTCCGAAAGCCTCCTCAGTTCTAGTTCTAATCTCTTCCAGTTTTTCTGGTATATTCTCCGTGCACACTCTTCTCCTTCTAGGCTTTTTTGTATTTTGTGGTACTGGAAGCAAAATTTTGGCTTTAACAAGTCTATGATCCGAGTCAAAAGACACAGATGGTACTACTCTTACATCTTTCACCAGTGACTTTTTATCCACCACAATAAAGTCTATCTGAGACTTCTTATCATAATTTCCAGTTCTACTATTCCATCCAAACCACGTATAGAGATGTGATTCCTGGTGCTTAAAAAATGTGTTCATTATACTAAGAACATTTCTTGCACAAAAATTTACCAGCATTTCCCCTTCCAAATTTCTCTCCCCCTACACCAAGTGCCCCGATCACGTCTTCATTTCCGTTTCGATCTCCACCCACATGGCCATTTAGGTCTCCCATCAAAATTCTTGGTCCATAAGGCAGCCCATCTATCATTCCCTAAAGATCCTCATAAAAAGTTTCCTTTTCCTCCTGTGATCTTCCATTCTGCGGTGCATATGCATGGATTACCGATAGTCTCTCTCCGTTTAGGCTCAGGGTCACTCCAATCAATCTCTCACTCTTCATTATGTTCAGAAAATCGGGGGACAGTATAATTGCCACACCCGATCTGGTATCCTCTTCTCTGCCCTTGTACATACACTTATAATCATTGTGCAGTACCTTGGTTCTGCACAAGTGACATAACCCACATTCTGCTTAAATGACATAACCCACATTATATGGATATGGATATTCGGATATAAACCACAATTTATGCTGAAGTGCAGGGCACATGCATTCTATGGAAGTTTGCAAAGCTATAAGATATGACCTCGTAAGCAAAACAAAGCTCACACCTAGCTGGAGGATTGGCATTGACAACTTTGATGCAGTTATTCACATTAGGTAACCATTTATTGGGGGCAAATATCAAAAGACATGGTTGTGTCAGGATCGTCAGGATCATCAGTCTGCTCTTCGTTTGCGTTTTGGGTCAATGGATTGTTGCAATCCAAGCCGCTGCCACATGCACAGAACATTGTGCAAGGGATTCCACGTCCCATGCAGCCGCAGCGACTCCCCCTGCATGCTGATTGTGATTCACACCCACATCTGATTAGCTTCAGAACTTCATCTGGTGCTAAGCACACTCCTTCACCAACTGTTTTTGGGATGAGAACTCTGTTTCGTCTCTCTCCCACCCATAATGCACAGGATCACGTGGTGGTGGGTCACACTTTAGTGCATCGAGCCAGTTCGCCACAGTGTAGTGGGCTCTGAGCAGTGAGCACATTTTGATGGAAAGCTTCAGTTGTTGGTGGTAGAGAACATAGTTTGGGTGCAGCAGTTCCCGACTTCCCTGTCTTCTGAGCCCATACTCGCTGACGACACTCAGTAAGAGATGAGGATTTCTTATCCCCATAGCATGCAACAATGAACGCTGTTGCCTCTTTCTCGATATGGTCAAAGCATGCATCAAGGGACCCCAGCTTGTTTAGCTTCCAACCTTCTTGGCAATGGCAGTGGCTTTGCCGATGCCATGTATTGCTGCAACTGTATCACAACCACTCAAAGCGTTGTAGTTTGAGGATTTGTGGGAATTGTGGATGATGTCTTTGTGCTGGGTTACAGTTGCTCGGATGTCCACTGATTTTCTGCTACGCACTGGAGACTCCATAATCATGTGACAGCCTAGTTTCTTAAATTCATAGAAGTGAGTCAGCATGGCAAACACGTCTGTGTCATCACAAATGATGGAGATGCGGCCATCATAATCTTTCTCAGCTTGTGCGATAGCGTGTTGTGTTAATATCACGTCAGCCTCTTCATGAGATGGTGAGAGCTCCAATGCTGCTCGACTCCTGCCTCGCACAATGGAAGTCGGTATGGTCTGCCATCCTGCAAGCACTAGCTCATGGTCTTGGGTTACAGTTGCGAGATACTCACTGTCAGCAAGGATTTGCTCACAGAGCAGCCTGTTTAGTTGCTCCTTGTTCTCGGTGCACGTGAGAACAGCGTCTCTTGTAGGCAATGGGGTGTTGAGGTCCAGCTTGTGAACTCTGCTGCTCTTGCTTCTCATTGCCGAGTGCTTGATTTCGGAGAGAAATCATAGTAGCGATCAAAAACTAGTACTACAGATGCATGAGAAAGATGTTTCGGTAGACATACTTTGAAGGTTTGGATAAATGTTATGTTTAATGTTTCAGACCAACAACGACCCTAGGATCCACTCATGGCTGGTCTACCTAACTGTTCGTAATTGTGTATCGTGCATGTCCTCTGTGGTGGCGGAGGGGACCTACAATTTTACGTGGGTTCCGAACCACAAAGAACATAAGAACGTAAGAAATTTTTATAGTGGGCACACTAGGGGCCACTTCGGCCCATCGACGTGGCTCCACTATGTAAAAACTGCCTGTACATTGGCAACAACTAATTTCTACAAAACTAAATAATTATCAATTTAAAACTAATTAATTATCAATTTAAAACTAAAGATAGAATCTCTGGATCCAGAGGATCAAGTCATAATAGACTACTATCCACAAGTATGTTACACTCTATATCTATTTATAACTGACATGCAAATATATCAGATCCAAAGAATCCAGTCAATTTCATTACGGTATCCATCAATACCAGTACTTTGCCAACCAAAATAAGTCACGGTCCATATCAATTGCGGACCAAGTCACAATTTACAACCATATACATTACAATATATATACTTAGGAGGAAAAGTGTAGGTGTGGCTGTAAAGACTACAGTAATGTAGAAATGTGTGTGCACCCATTTGGGTCTCCCATTTAAAGGTGTTTGTGGGCAAGTGAAGATCATGAGTTTTTCAATACCTCACAGTACTATGGGGGGGGGGCACCGCTTGGCAGAGGAATCTCTTTAAATGGGTGTGTAAGGACAGAGAGTATCCCCTAACCCAAGATGCTGCCTCACTATATCCCACAACACTTGTGTTGAGCTGTGGGATTTATCACATAAATGTACATAATATATATGAAATAAACCAGTACCATTCATGCAATAAAAATGGGCTTAAACACTATCACCAGATGTCCCTTGCAGACATCAAACTATCCAACCTTCTTTTGAAAGAATCAATTGTATCAAGTCACCACTTCTTCTGTCAGACTGTTCCAAAATTACTCTGTTTGTAAAACTATGTTTTCTTAAATTTGTTCTACATCTTGGCTTAAATAATTTCATACTATGACCTCTAGTCTGGTTATTGTGATCTTTAATGAAAAGAGAATCAAAATCTATCTTATCCAACCCTTAATTTACTACCTTAAACTATACCCAATCTCTCAATATATGCGTCTAATCGATTTTAAACATGTTTATAGACGTGCTACTAATTACTTCTACCGGCAAACTATTCCAGCTATTTACTATTCTATGCGTAAAAAAGTTTTTCGCAACTGCTGTCTCGAACCTTCTACTTGTCAACTTAACCCGTTATTTCTAGTCCTATTATATTGAGATATTTCGAAAAAGCTATCTCTATCTACGTTATCGAACGAACCCATTCATAATTTTGAAAACCTGGAATAGATCACCCCTTAGCCTCCTAGTCTCGAGTGTAGTCAATTTTAACTCCTTAAGCCTATCCTCGTAGGACTTTGACCGAAGCGACGGAATCATCTTAGTTGCTCGTTTGTGAACTCTTTCGATTTTGTCTATATCTTTGCACATATGCGGATTCGAAAATTGGATCGCGTACTCCAAATGGGGTCCAGCTAATGATTTATAAAGAAGAACTATAATATCGCGATATTTGTATTCAAAATTCCGAGCTATAAAACCTAACACTTTGTTCGCTTTATTGACCGCTGCTGTACTTTGTTTCGCTACTTTTAAATCACCAGTGACTATAACTCCTAAATCTTTTTCCTGCTCTACGCTTATCAACTCTTTCCCTGACATACTATACGCAAAATTACCATTACGTGAACATATATGTAAAATTTTGCACTTATCGAGTTAAATCTCATTTCCATGTGATGACCAATCAACGATTTTATTCAGATCATTCTACCACTGAACTTCGCCCTACCACTGAACTTCGTGTCATCCGCATACTTTGAAACTGTACTGACTAAGTCGACATCTAAATCGTTAATATATATAAGAAAAAGCAATGGGCCCAATACAGAACCCTGAGGAACGCCACTCGCTACATTAGCCCAACACGACTCCGCTCCATCAACGACCACCCTCTGTTTCCTACCTCGCAACCACTCTTCTATCCAATTTATTACTACACCCCTGATTCTATGAGCCTTAGTTTTCTCAATGAGTCTTTTGTGCGGTACGGTGTCAAACGCTTTTTGAAAATCTAAATACACTACATCAACCGCCCGATGACTATCGTAAACGTCAACCACGCTTTGAAAAAATTCTAAAAGATTAGTTAAGCAAGATTTGTTTCGCCTGAAACCGTGCTGCGTATTTATAACTAAGTTATGCAATTGTGTGTTCGACTATACGATCCCTAATTATTGATTCCAGTTGCTTACCTACAACAGACGTTAAACTGATTGACCTATAATTTCCCGCCGCACCTTTATTGCCTTTCTTAGGGAGGTGTTACGTTTGCTAACTTGAAATTATCTGTACGCACCCCTGAGAAATAGACGCATTAAAAATCTTTGTTAGCAGCACAACAATGCTATCTTTTAATTCTTTAGTTGTATGGGATATATGGAATCCAGCCACTAGCAGGCCAGTCGACTGTCCACAAAACAGCTGACACATCCATGATAAACTGTTGGTCGACCCCATGTTCGAGAGGATGTTTCCATTCCCAAGTTCTGCTTCAATGCGGACTTAGCTGCAGTTCTCATTAAGCCATCTGGTTGGAACAGTGCGGGTGGGTATGCCGCAAGCTCTGTTGAGAATACATGGGTCAAGTCAAGTTCGCGTTCGCTCATCAGCAAACCGATGACGCGTGCATAAATCGCTTCTTGGTCCATAACCAAGTGGGCACCCACCTTGATATGTTTCGTTTTACTTGCAAAGGTGATGACATGTTTGGAAATGGTGCCATAAAAGCCTTGTGGCCATGATGACTCGTACTGTGCCAGTTGCGTCTTTCCAATACTAACAGCTCTATCGGCATTGGCATCTGGAGATGCAAGCTGCCCTGTCTGAATATTGTATAAGTTGCCTCCTGGATGTGACTCTGGATCTGGATCCATTGGGTCCATGCATTTAGAAAGGGAATCATGAAGTGATTGGCGATCTTCTCCATCATGTTTGATGCGACCTCCTGCTTCCTCTTTGTGGTACAGATGGAATGCTTCTAGGTGCTCACTCATATCTAGGAAGTCAGCAGTCAGACTCACACGAGCATTGAGGCTGTATACTCACGTGGTCATCACTTGTGGATTCTGGGTGTTACCAATGACACCACTAGGGCCCTTCCCACGACGCATCCAGGTACTCTCCAGGAACTGGTCGGTTGGCACCCCATTCCAGAGTCCGTTTAATTCGTTTAATAATTCGTTAATTCGTTAATTCGTTTAATAATTTCAAATGTGTTGTTTTAGTGATTAATTGAAACTTTAATGCTTTTGATAAGATATCAAGAATAAATAAAGAACATAGCATACATTTATTTGTTTTTCAGGAAATTTGTGAGATGTAAAACGAAGATAATACAAATGTAAGCAAGTTAAGAAGAAGAAACGACCTAATATCACACGTTCTATTTGTTTACAAAAGTAGTTGCTACAATAATGGCGAAGGGTAAGCTACTTTCAGAAGGTGAACGGGCCCAAATAGTCTTATTACATTCGCAAGGACTATCCCAGGTTAAGATTGCAAAACAAATGAAATGCTCAAGATTTGCAGTACGGACAACGTTAGAAAGGTACAAGGAAACCAAGTCTTACAAGAATAGGGCAGGGCAAGATAGGAAAAGGTCAACAACGACCCGAGAAGACCGGCTGCTGAAAAGAATTAGCCTGACAGATCGTAAGAAATCATCCTCGGACGTCGCTGCAGCCTTTCGGTCAACAACTGGGAAGTCCATCTCCAGTCGTACCGCTGGAAGAAGGCTTGCAGAAAAAGGCCTCAAAGGACGGAAGGCCAGGAAAAAGCCGTTTCTGTCTGAGGTCAACCGAAAGAAGCGTCTAATGTGGCCCAAACAACACCAAAATTGGACCCTTGAGGACTGGGCTAAAGTGATCTGGTCCGATGAAAGTAACTTCGAGGCAAGATACACATTCAGAGTAGTTACTTATTTATATTGTTACATTGTATAGAAATGCATTTAAATGCGTTACAACCGTTATGGTAAAACAATTCATTTATCCTACTTTTTTTGTCAGATTTTCGGGACCCCTGGTGCCGTTTATGTTCGCCGAAGAGCAGGTGAAGCATACCATGCTGAATGCGTGGTACCTACTGTGAAGTTCGGAGGGAGTAGCATCATGGTGTGGGGTTGCATGGTTCTGGCAGGGACTGGAATGTTGAAAATCTGTGACGGCAGGATGAACTCTATCAAGTACACCACCATGCTGGATCAAGTATACGAGCGCTCAGTAGCCAAAATCTTCAACAATAATGTCCCTGAAGGTGTCATCTTCCAACAAGACAACGCTCCGTGCCACACTTCTCGTCACAGCAAAAATTGGTTCGAGCAGAATAATATCAGAGTCATGGATTGGCCCCCTCAATCACCAGACCTAAATTCCATCGAACACCAGTGGGCCCATCTCGGGAAGAGTATCAGGAAGCACAGATGCACCTCTCAAAGTGAACTGAAGAACATTATACAGCAGGAATGGGATAATCTGCCAAGCTCAGTATGCAATATGGCAATATGGCAAACAGAATAAAGGCGGTAATTAAGGCCAGAGGCAGACATACCAGGTATTAAAATTAATGTAAATAATTAAATTAACAGGCATATCATTGTTTTTATATCCTTTATTGCACTAACATATATTTTTATTTAGAATTTTAAAGGTGCCTAATAATTCTGACATATATATATATATATATGTATTTCTTGAAATTAGAATGATGTACACCAAATGTAAATAGATAATAATTGTACAAACTAATAGGTTGATGAAAGACTTGCTTTCAGTTTACAAGTTTTTAAAATGTATATTTTGTATCTACAGTTGCATTCAAATACTATATTTTCTCTAACTTTCAGTATAGTCAAATGCCTTTAATATTGAAATATTTTACCCTTTCTTGAATAACATATACACAATGCACATATAAACGTACACACAAACACACACAGGGCCATGTGTATATATATGCAAAATTACATCCACCAGGAATCGAACCTAGCACCTCCCGCTCTTGAGTAGAAGGCGAAGGTGAAGGTAATTTTGCATTATGGAAAATCATGCTTGTTCATACGTGATATTCCATATATATATATATATATATATATATATATATATATATATATATATATAATATGCGCCTCGTTGGTGTAGTGGTTAGCATCGCTAAATACGAATCCATCGGCCCCGGGTTCGAGACCCGGTGGCGGCAGCCGGCGCGCAGCAAAAACCCAGCTGTTCATCCTTCCACACACACACACACAAAAAAGTGGTTGGTAGATAAATGGGTACCCTGGGTGGCCTAGTAGTTAAGACGCTGGACTGCTGGTAGGGCGTCGTTCGGATTCCACGTTAAACTGTAGGTCTAAGGTGGAGTGAAAAGCTTGACCTTCGTCAGAATGAAAAATTCGGGCGGAAGCTAACCACAGGTTAATAAAAGGTATATATATATACGTACAGTATATATATATATATATATATATATATATATATATATATTATATAATATATATATATATGTTGGTACGATTGTGAAACTAGTGGTTCCATGAAACCCCTGAAATTTTCAGTAATTTCGCATAATAACTTAACCTAACCTAATCAAACCGAGCCAGGTTAGGTTAGGTTATTTTATTCATCAAAACAAACCAATTATACCGTGATACAAAATTACCCGAAATTAGTGAAAATTTCAGGGATTTCATGAAATCATTAGTTTCCTTTCCTCACGTCCGCAAACATCCGGGAATCATCAGAAATCGAAAAATACACGTGATTTTCAAGGAGAGAGAAACAAAAGGATGTTTGTCTTCTCCCAAAAGGCCCGCGAAAAGTTAACGTCTTCCAAGCCTATATAAGCCATAGTTCACTAAAACTCGCCCTCACTTTGTTCACCACCTTTCTCTACAAAAAAAAAAAAAAAATGGTGTCAATAATCCAGCAGGGTTGAAAGCACCTTAAACAGAAAAAACAAACAAACAATCACTTTGCTCGTTACTCCTCTTCGTGAACCTCCTCTTTCATGTAGTGCCGTTTGACCTCATCCAGCCTCAGTCCCTCAAGCAACATCTCAACAATACACGAAGTGAATCAACACTTGAGGCGACCCACAATTTCATCCCGCCGGAATCAAACATCACTCTACCGGCGTCATCCTTCTGGCCCTGGTTTCACTCATCCTTCACCACAATTCGATCGGTGCCCATTCAACAAGTATCTCAACAGGCTCTCGTCAGTCCTTAGAGTTATCCATGTGGAAACGCAGGACGGTAAACCTTCACGTAGGTTTTTTCAGTCTCCAGAGTTATCCACGTCGAAATCGCAGGTCGATAAGCCTCTTGTCGGCCCTCACTCGGCCTACAATGTTTTGTTACGTCGTACTAGACTATCCAGGATTCAAAGCTGAAAAGTCCACAAACTCAGCCTAATCGCGTAGGCCCTAAAAAGTGTCTTCAGTACCGTTCAAACTAACTCTCCCGTTAAGATCGCAGTAGGCCTATTCAAGTGTTGTACCAATACCGTAGTTTTGTATCACCTTGTTATTGTGTTCATTCATATAGCTTATTTATTTTGCATCCGATTGTTTATGTGCTCTTTTATGCATTTAATTTTTACCGACCTAATCCATTTACTGTACCATATCGTACTTTCATTATTTCAGTTATTATTGGCTTAATTACTTATTCTCTGTTCAGCTCTGCATATCTCATTAGCCTACCTGAATTAGTGTATTTACTTAATTACACTGTATAACCATTTCTTATTAATCAGTCATCTTTAACATAGTATAAATACCGTTATAGAATTGTCAATCACTATAAATACTGTTATAGAATTGTTAATCACTGTGAACAAATAATTGATTTATTTTCCTATTTAAACACAAAACAACAAAGTAATTTCTTTCTCCTTATTAAATATTGTTTGTTTCGGCTGTAGGCCCAAGTTGGTGACCCCTAATTATTCATTTCAATTTAATTCATAAATTATAGTAAGCTTACTTTCTTGGCCACATCAAATTGGTGATCCGTAGGCCACTATAAATTGGTTAACCACGGAGTGACGAATATTTTTTTACAGTGATCTTTAAGTTAAGTTTCTAGTGACAATTTATTTTTTTGTAGTGATATCAAATAACTTTTCATTTAAATACAGTACACGTAATTCAAAGCACGTCTCAATAGGCCTACCAGCATCCGTGCTTTGTACCATTTCTCGTGCCCATATTTACGGTTTTTCTCTGTACATGATAGCGCGTTTTCAAGCAGCAAGGAACATGCCCCAGGAAACCACTCTACCCCCTCCCCTACCTGTTCCCGACGACACCCGTCTCGAGAAGTCCATCACGAAGATGGCGGTGGTGATATAAAGCCTCCTCCGCGATGTACGTGACCTGAAGACACGCAGCAGGTCCCTACGTACCCCCCAATACCAGCCCAGCAACCCACGATCCCGTTCCTGTTCCCACACTCCCACCTCCTCCGACGAAGCGGGCATATGCTGGTATCACCGGAAATTCGGTGATGAAGCACGAAAATGTATCCCTTCTTGTCGCCAGGCGGGAAACCAATCAGCCGAGCATTAACCCTTTAAGCCCTGAATTTTTTGTAGGGTTAAGTTATGAATGCTTGTATTTGAAACGTTAGCAATTTGTACCTTCAGTCCTTAAAGTGTTAACGGCGTCTCATGCTCCAGGCTTCTCCGGCGTCCGCCTCTTTTTTGTTACCGACGCCCACTCCAAGCTACAGTTTTTGGCCGATACCGGCGCTCAAGTTAGCATCCTCCTCCACTCCCTTCAAGATCGTTTGCATCTCAGTTTGGAACCCGAATTGCACGCAGTGAATTACTCCCCGATACGAACCTATGGAGAAAAATCCCTCACTCTCAATCCCGGACTCAGGAGAGTTTTCCGTTGGATTTTTCTTAATGCTGACGTGCGGCAACCCATCTTAGGAGCCGATTTTCTGCAACATTTTCATCTTGCAGTAGATCTCAGACGCCGGAGGCTTATCAACCAAGCGACCACCCTCAGCGTGCAAGACACCCTCTCCCATACGTCAGCGCCCCCGCCAGTGTATTTGGTGACTCGCCCTGAGTTACCGTACAGTAACCTACTGGCGGAGTTTCCATCGGTGACGCACCCTTGCAACAGCGAATTGCCAGTCAAGCACAACGTTCTCCATTACATTCAGACTTCAGGCCCCCCCAAAAGAATGCTCGCCCTCGACGCCTGGCCCCGGATCGCCTACGCATCGCGAAGGCCGAGTTCGAGCATATGATCGAACTGGGAATCGTCAGGCCCTCCAAAAGCCCTTGGGCGTCACCTTTACACATGGTCCCCAAAAAGACTGAAGGCGACTGGCGTCCTGTGGGCGATTATAGGCCACTCAACACTTGTACAGTGCTCGATCGCTACCCTTCCCCCCTTCTACAAGATTTCTCCGCCAACCTCCACGGGTGCAAAGTTTTCTCAAAAATTGATCTCGTCAGGGCATACCACCCAAGTCCAGGTAGCTCCTAAGGATGTTCCCAAAACCGCAATTGTCACGCCCTTCGGACTTTTGGTACGTCCGCATGCCATTCGGACTCCGGAATGCTGCACAAACCTTTCAAAGGTTTATCGACGACGTCCTCTGTGGTCTCCCCTTCTGTTTTGCCTACATAGATGACCTCTTCATTGCCAGCGTTGACGAAGTAGAGCATGCCCACCACCTTCGGCAGATTTTTGCTCGGCTCGAGGAATATGGGGTCGTCATTAACCCCAGCAAATGCCAGTTTGGCGTCTCCGAACTGCAGTTCCTTGGTCATCACATTACAGGCGACGGCATCTCCCCCAACCCTCACAAGGTCGACATCATCAAAGATTTTCCCCCCTACCACCCAAAGAAAACTGCTGGAATTCTTTGGTATGGTAAATTTTTACCGTAGATTTATTCCCCATTGCGCCCACCTCCTCCGACCCCTTCACGCCCTCCTACGCCCCTGCAAGAGGGGCTTCTCTACGTCAATCCCATGGTCCGAAGAGGCCCAGCGAGTGTTCGACTCGGCCAAATCGGCCCTCATAGACGCGACCCAGCTGTCTCACCCTCATCCTGACACAGAAATTAGCCTCGTAGGAGATGCCTCGGACTCTGCAGCAGGCGCCGTTTTACAACAAGCGTACGAAGATGGTTGGCAGCATTTGGCTTCTCACGTGCTTTCAAACCAACGGAAACACTTTCGGTCGTGAATTGCTTGCGGTTTACCTGGCGACCAAACATTTTCGGCACTACCTCGAAGGAAGGGCATTCATCATCTATACGGATCATCGCTCCCTAACCTACATCTCCCAATTCACCAGTGACCTACGGTATATAAAAGGCCACAAAAATACTGCCGCGGACGTTTTGTCACGAGTGACGGTTAACGCGTTCCTTTTTCCGGCCAGCGATGACATCATCAGTTACAAACTATAGCAGAGGCCCGACGCCGTGATGATGAACTGCAGTAGCTCCGTAGTTCACCCACGTCATTACAACTGGAAGAGGTCCCTCTGCCTTCTTCTACGATGATCCTCACGGTCGACGTTTCTACGGGATCGTTTCGTCCCTACGTTCCCGAAGAATTCCGACGCAGTATTTTCAATAGGTTTCATTCTCTTTCCCACCCCGGCGTTCGCGCTTCTCAAGCCCTCCTCACCTCACGTTTCGTATGGCCCAGCATCAACCGTGACGTCAGACGTTGGACCCGTGCCTGCATGAGATGTCAGAGGGCCAAAATTCATCGTCACACGACGGCCCCATTTACTGCTTCTCACCTCCCGACGCACGTTTCGACTATGTATATCTGGATTTCGTCGGCCCATTTCCCCACTCCGACGGTTACACGTACCTCCTCACCTGCATCGATCGTTTCACGCGTTGGCCTGAGGCGATTCCCATAAAGGACATCACAGCAGGATCCGCCGCCCGCGCCTTCGTCAGTGGCTGGGTCTCCCGTTTTGGAGTCCCATCAACAATCACCACTGACCATGGTCTCCAATTCGAATCCGTCCTATGGAAGAGCCTGACACAGCTTTTAGGTTGTTCCCGGATCCGGACTACTGCGTATAGGCCCATGACCATCGGCCTCGTCGAGAGGCTACACCGCCACCTGAAGGCGTCCCTAAGGATGACCATTCCCGACCCACGTTGGACCGACGCCGTTCCCCTCGTCCTTCTTGGAATACGGGCAGCTTTCAAGGCCGACCTACAGTGCACATCGGCCGAATTGGTGTACGGTACTCCCTTGCGGCTATCCGACGAATTTTTCACTTCTTCAGGAGCACACCCTTCTGTGGATGGAAGCACTTATGTCGACACTTCACGGACGACCATGCGCAAATTTCGCCCGGTTTCCCCTCGTCATCCCAATAATGGTCGCACTTACGTCCCCCTCGATTTGTCCTCCTGCACCCACGTCTTCGTCAGGAACGACACCATCCGCCCTCCCCTACAACACCCATTTGACGGGCCCTTCCCAGTGCTGCCAATCTAGGTATTTTCGCCGCAGGACTTTTGGCCGCCGGACTTTTCGCCGCAGGACATTTCGCCGTAGGAATTTTCGCCGCAAGGAATTTTCGCCGCAAGGAATTTTCACCGCAAAATATATAATTTGTATAGATATATAAATATAAGCCTACCAAATTTTCTGAACTCTCTAATACGTCGGGTTTGGATGACTTGGAAATTTTCATTTATTCATTCTCTTAAATAAGTGATTTCATGTACTTCAAAGGTTTTGAACCCTTAGGTTTTTAAAAACCATTTTGATGGTTTAAAGTGATACTGCACATGCAATAACAGATACTGTCAAAGTTTTATAAAATTATATGCCCTTGTCTTTGAGCTAACTGGTCTACCCCTAAGCTCCGCCCACAATAGTTTATTTCGGTGCAGTGCTTACATTTATATTCCATTACTTAAGCCCTCTAGGATGCCATATACAGTTAAAAGCAGCCGAGGAGGAGAAAAATTAGTTGACGATGTTAATTACGTGTACCGAATCGACAGAAAATGTGATAAAAAATCGTATTGGAAGTGTGAAATAAAAAACTGCAAGGCAAGAGTGCATACAATTTTAGAAAGTGACGCTAAAATAGTAATTTGCAAGACATTTGGTGAGTATAGTCATTCTGCAAACCCATCAAAGCCTAAAGTGTACGCCACAATAGCAAGTATGAAAACGACTGCTACTAACTCCCAATTATCTGCAAGATCACTAATTGCCGATGCTTCTGCAAGCCTAGATGATGCAGGTTGTTATCTAATGCCATCAATTGCAACTTCATCAAGAAATATTAGAAAATGGAGGCAAAAGAATATGGATATGTTGCAAAAGTACATAATAGAACGTAAACTACGTTAGGATCTTTAGGAGACATTTTTTAAATGAATCCATCAAATAAAACGTTAAAACTAACGAAAATATTACGACTTAACCTAACCAATCGTCAGCTTATTTTTTATTTTTTAAAAATTCTTTTGCGGCGGCGAAAATTCCTTGCGGCGAAAAGTCCTGCGGAAAAAAGTCCTGCGGCGAAAGTTCCGAACGCGCAGTGCTGCAAAGGGGTGACAAGACTTTCACCCTCGATCGCGCTGGACGCAAAGACGTAGTGTCGATTGATCGCCTGAAGCCGGCGTACCTCGAGGACGACCCCATTTTTTCAGCAGTTCCCCCACAACCCACTACAGCAGCCCCAACACTGCCCTCTCACCCAGTCCATGAAAACCTTTCGCACCCTCCTGTGACAGTAATACCGCCAAATGAAAGGCCTGGCGTCCGAACTCGGAGTGGCCGCGTCAGTTTCGTTCCGAAATGGTGATTCCCTTTATTATCGCTCCTGTGCAGTCGCTGAGAGGGGACTACATGTAGAGACCGACCGTAGAGAGAAACAAAAGGGTGTTTGCCTTCTCCCAAAAGGCCCGCGAAAAGTTAGCGTCTTCCGAGCCAATATAAGCCATAGTTCACTAAAACTCGCCCTCACTTTGCTCGTTACTACTACTCGTGAACCTCCTCTTTCACGTAGCACCGTTCGACCTCAGCCGGCCTCAGTCCCTCAAGCAACACATCAACAATACACGAAGTGAATCAACACTTGATGTGACCTACAATTTCATCCCGCCGGAATCAAACATCACTCTACCGGCGTCATCCTTCTGGCCCTGGCTTCGCTCATCCCTCACCACAATTCGATCGGCGTTCGTTCAACAAGTATCTCAACAGGCCCTCGTCAATCTTCAGAGTTATCCACGTCGAAACGCAGGACGGTAAACCTTCACGTAGGTTTCTTCAGTCTCCAGAGTTATCCACGTCGAAATCGCAGGTCGGTAAGCCTCTTGTCGGCCCTCACTCAGCCCACAGTGTGTTACGTCGTGCTAGACTACCAAGGATTCAAAGCTGAAAAGTCCACAAACTCAGCCTAATCGCGTAGGATCGTTCAAACTAACTCTCCCGTTAAGACCGCAGTAGGCCTATTCAAGTGTTGTACCAATCCCGTCATTTTGTATCACCTTGTTATTGTGTTCATTCATATAACTTATTTATTTTGCATCCGATTGTTTATGTGCTCTTTTATGCATTTAATTTATACCGACCTAATCCATTTACTGTACCATACCGTACTTTCATTATTTCAGTTATTATTGGCTTAATTACTTATTCTGTGTTCAGCTCTGCATATCTCACTAGCCTACCTGAATTAGTGTATTTACTTAACATAGTATAAATACCGTTATAGAATTGTTAATCACTGTGAGAAAATAATTGATTTATTTTCCTAATTAAACACAAAACAACAAAGTAATTTCTTTCTCCTTATTAAATATTGTTTGTTTCGGCTGTAGGCCCAAGTTGGTGTCCCCTAATTATTCATTTCAATTTAATTCATAAATTATAGTAAGCTTACTTTCTTGGCCATATCAAATTGGTGAACTGTAGGCCACTATATGTAGCCTATATATATATAAACCGCCTCGGTGGTGTGATGGTTAGCGTTGCTGACTACGAATTCATCGAGACCCGGTGACGGCAGGCGGTGCGCAGCAAACCAGCTGTTCATCCTTCCACACAGTAAAAAAAAAAATTGGTTGGTAGATAAATGGGTACCCTGGGTAGCCTAGTGGTTTAGACGCTGGGCTGCTGGTAGGGCGTGGTTCGGAATCCACGTTAAACTGTAGGTCTAAAGTTACCAAGGTTAAATATATGTGTAGTAGGGCAGCTAAACAAGTTGAAGTGGACAATCCGGACAAAAGCACCAAACTTTCCCTACTTGTATATTTTGGACCAACAATTAAAAATATCCCCGGAACCACCTTCAGAGACCATTACTTGGCCGCCATATTGGATTTCAAGATGGCCGCCGTAGACAAAATGGAATTTCTGATATAAGTTTCAATAGAGAATTCCCTTGGCATGTTTGGCATCAAACTATATGTTTTTTGGCATGATCAGATCAATAAAACAACTTTTAAGCTGATCAGAAGTATGTTTACTGCAGAAATCACACTTCGTACAACATATACAGTGAAAATCGTGAATATTTTAACACAAAAACCATGTTCAAGAAAACCATGTTTAAGAAAAATCAACGAAACTATAACAATTGAAGATTTCACCCACCAAAAAGTAGACCTTTAGCTCTATAACTGAATGTGACGGAGGAAAATTGGCAAAATATGTGCATTTTAAAAAATGAAATTCTACAAAGGTCAAAATGCTACCCTTTCATATTTGCACAATTTTCATGCATTATTCGTGGTTCTATAGAAAACTTGTATTAACAACATTTGTAGAGTAAGGGCAGGGCTATTAAATGGGCACCATAAAATGGAAATATCTTGGCATTTAGCATTGCAATGCCTACTGTCCCAACTCACCCCCTGTCCCGAACTGTCCCAACTCACCCCGCTCGACGCTATATGTTAAACTGCACAGTTGCAGCTACACAGTTCTGTACACTTCCACCTGGCCTTCTTGCAAGCACACCTGGTGCCACATCCACTCTTGCTCTTGCAGCCGCATTTGACCAATTCGCTGCAAGCTTTAGATGCTACTGGTCTTGTGGTCCAAACTGGTGTCCATGACTGGGACTCTTCGCTAAAGGTCCATCCCCATCCTTCAGGAGTTGGAAGATTCTGTTCACTTCTCTCACAGGTCGACCATATTCCTCCCTGGTATGTGACCCTCCTGGTGTGTTGGAGAAGAGCATCCTGAGTTGGTGGGATAGTCTCCATAGCTTTTCCCTTCTGACAGAACATGACCTTTCTTGCCTCATCTACACGTTCAATGTCACTGGTGTTGTCATAGAGGACAACTGTGTACCGTTTCAAGAAGCTTGAAGTGGGGAGTTTCGGCGTCAACATCTGCAAATGGATTTCGTGCCATGAATGTGAATGCTTGTGTTACCTCAGGGTAATGGTGCCATGCTGCCCATGCCGTATTCTTGCCCCTTCCGTAAAAGGATGATGTTGTATCACATCCCGTGACCATGATATAACATCACCCTTCCCTATCGTGTCTTTCTCCAAGATCCTGAACGCTTCTTTCATCCACTCCTTTTCCTGGAAACATGCTTCATGGTAGTGTCCCTCAATAGGGTCAGACACATTAGACAACTTCAGGACTTCTACCTTGGTTTTGTCCATTGCAACAGCTGGTACAATTGAGTAGGACATGAGTAACTCCAAGTCCTTTGAACCTAGAGAAGGTAGCACAAGATCACCTTGTTTGGTTCCACAGTTTGAGACAGTTGGGAACTGAAACAGACTAATCCCTGTACCATGAAATGATCCAACGGCAGTTGTATTAGATGGGTTGTAATCCAGATTGTCAAGTGCCCCAACAATAAATGGTCCATGACGAAACTGAGCTGGTACAACCACTCCTTTGGTCTTGAAGTTCTGGCACACTGCTGTTGCAAGTTGCTTTCGACTTGAAGAATTCGGTCATAACTCACACTGAGACCCAATTCATATAGTTGTGTAATTAATGATTTTGACCGAATTTCAGTATGAATTTTCAGACCAAGATACAGAGGCAATGGTGGTTCTCTTTCCAAAGAATGGCGAACCTTAGATGATGATGTATGCTTGTTCCTAAATTAAAAAGGATAAGTTGCGAGACAGTGAGAGTTGCAGGGGAGTCTTCTGGTGTTTGGTCCTTCACGTCAGCACCATTTGTGATCATAGATATAAGGGTTTTCAAGGTTGTAGGTACCGATTCCTGTTGACAACCAGATGGAAAGGCACCTACAAACTTGAATCCAGTAAAGTTGACGATTTCCTTGCGTATGATTCTAGCAGCTTTTGCAAGAATCATAGTATCTCCTTCAAATTCTGTCTATTTGTCTCTCTGAGCATTTCCTGAATTCCCTGCTGAAAAACTAAGATTTTGTTCTTGCCATCACTCACTTCCTGGGCATATGGGAAATACTCCAGAATCTTCTCTCTGAATCGTCCTCTGTTCATTTCCTTATTAATACCTAAGTCCCGAAGTCTTTTTTGATACAGATCAAATAGCACAGAAAACTTCATTTGAAAGATTCCTTCTTCCACGCAATTTTCTACATGATTAACGACCTCAACTATTGCCTTTGCTTTCATCAAGTTTTCTTCATAGCCTTCTTCCTTGCTCTGTTTTTGTCTCAAAAGTGAGCGGTAACGGTTCCGATAAAATGTCAAGCATTGCAGATGATACTTGGCTTCAATGGCCATGAGATCACCACCTCCTATTCTAGACATTAGTTCTGTGTCACCGAGTTCTGTAGCCATCATTCGTAAATTGACGTCAGCGCCAAATGTACTGAATTCGTGAAGATGCCCATGTGTTTGTTGACAAAACACACAAGTTGCTTTGTCCATAGGATGCCGCTGAACCCGCTTCCCCGTAGATGAAATGGCTTCACCTTCATCCGCCCTTTCTCTCTTTTTTTGTAGCCCTTTCAAGCTTTTCTTTACTAAATTTAACATGGCATGACTTGTGCCACACAGCTTTATTCTGAACCAGATCTTCAACAGTCACCTCTTCATTGAAAAGAAGAGGAACTGGTAGTCTTCCAAGATTCTTGAATGCGTTGACATTCTCCATAAATGTTGCATATGCTTCAGTTTTTTTACCACTCACAGCATTGAGTGGACATTTAAGAGTCTCACCTTTGCTCTCTTGACAAACCATGCATTTGCTCCAATCCATGTTCACAAATCACCTGCAAAACAGAAAAGCAATATTATATAGTTATATTATTAAATATTTTACATTAAATAAACATTTAAGGGTAATTCTGATTATTTTATAGCAATCCTGGCATCGAAATATGTAGGTTTAGGGACTATTTATTTACAATTACTCCTCACAATAGTTTGTTGATTTCTAGCTGGCAGCCATCTTGGATTTCCAAAATGGCAGCCAAGATAGGGTTGTGCGTCTTGGTTCCGGGGAAAAATTGGTAGCTAAGGTCCTGAACAACATTTGAGCCAAGTTTGGTGCTTTTGTCCAGAATGTCCACTTACTTCAAAAATCAGGGTCTAAGCTACTGCACTAGTGATACAACTCAGAATAAAGGGAAGCTGTATTTTGGAACCTCTTTGCGAGTGACCCGTTGCCCACGTTGCACTTCCATTGTGAAAAAGAAAAACTTTAGTATTTCCCTTTTACTTATTTTACTTATTCAGACTATAGTGGATTAAATTATCTCAGAAGGGTTTCTTGTTCCGCTCACATTAGGTCTGTGTTTTCCATATATATATATATATACACCTTTCAAACGTTCCGCGCGATGATTCCTCATTTCACGAAGGTCAAGCTTGTCGCACCTCCTCTCTCTCTCTCTCTCTCTCTCTCTCTCTCTCTCTCTCTATATATATATATATATATATATATAAATATATATATATATATATGAAAATGAAAATGTTTATTGGCAGACTATAGTCCATATGACAAATATTATTAATACAATGACAGTTCACATACTAAGGATAGAAATATATACGATTGATTAGAAATAATATTGTAATGTCGAAGAATTCCATATATATATATATATATAATATATATATATATATGCGCCTCGGTGGTGTAATGGTTAGCGTCGCTGACTACGAATGCATCGGTTCCAGGATCGAGACCCGGTGACGGCAGGCGGTGCGCAGCAAAACCCAGCTGTTCATCCTTCCAAACAATGAAGAAAGTGGTTGGTAGATAAATGGGTACCCTAGGTGGCGTAGTGGTTAAGACGCTGGGCTGCTGATGGGGCGTGGTTCGGATTCCACGTTAAACTGTAGGTCTAAGGTGGAGTGAAAAGCTTGACCTTCTTCAGAATGAACAATTCGGGCGGAAGCTAACCAAGGTTACCAAATGTATATATATATATATTATACATATATATATATATATATATATATATATATATATATTATATATATAATATGTGTATATATTAACCACTTCATCTCTAAAACTACTTATGTCCAGTATTCAAGGTTTCCCTCTACAGACTGTTGCTTAGAGTAAGAAATTGACCAATGAAATGGGACATAGATATAATAAACCTCATAAGCTTTTCTTTCCTAATTAACATTTAAACATGAAATAACATGTTTTATTTAATCACTGCGAAAAACGTGTCATCAATTAAATTTCATTAAAGAAACCTTTCATCAACCTTTAATTGAAGAAAATAATCGTTGATGAAGTGTAAATTTATCTTAGGCAAAATTCTTAATTAAAGAATCTGGCATTCCTTCCAATAATTAAAGTGCCACCATTATCGTCAACAATTATTATTGTATTAATAAACTATAAGCTTTCAGTGTATGTATGTGTGTGTGTGTGAGAGAGAGAGAGAGAGAGAGAGAGAGAGAGAGAGAGAGAGAGAGAGAGCGTGTATCGTATGCGAATAATGCTATCGAACGATTTTCTAATTAATAGGAATATCTGTAGTTTTTATCACGTATTACCTGTTCCTTTTATTACGCACTCCTCTGGTTACTTTTTAATGTTAAAAGAATCACATTATAGAAGAAAAGACTATCGTAAAATAGCGGGTAATTGGCAGATATTTTATTGCGTCTTTTATCAGATATGCAGCGGAATCCAATCAAAGTTATTAGAAGCCGTAACTCATGAATATTGAAAAGGCTTCCGTTACGAACCTCATTTTAAAAATAATTAAAGCTTATCTAAGATACGCTTTTATATATATATAATATATATATAATATATATATAAGTTAATATCATGTAGAAAAAGAATATATGTATGTACAGTATGTATATATGTACTTCTTTAACACATTTAAATGTCTGTTTGTTATGCGAATTAATTAATTAATAATGTTTAATAAATTCTTATAGGAATAGATTAATTAGCTAAGCTTTCATTCCTGGTTATCTGAATATAATAAAAGCTTATTTTAGAATTTAATCCTGTGAAGATATTAAAATCTGAAATGTATTTTCTTCATGTGAAAAAAATTTTAAAACTACAATAAAAAGCACGATTCACTTTGTTGCATTCCAGTTAAGTTGTTAAACTATAACCGAATAATTAGTAACACTGCTTTTTAAATGTTAAATGGAATTGGGTATTAATTCGCCCTAGATGAGCGGGTATATTAAAGCAATTCGTACCCTGTTTGGAGTTGCTTACCAACTACTTAACCTCCGATTCTTCGCTTTGAACATAAGCTTTGGCCATTTGTCTGCACCATAGTCCGTTTTTCCAAAGGGAGGAACGTCACTAATAAAGGTTATTAATAAGAAGCAACTCGAAGATAAAAGTCGTTAAACGTATCTAAAAATCATATGCACGGCCTGGGGTACTTCACCTGACCACGTCTGGGCGCCGAGACGAATGTTTTCGGGTACGTCCATGGATAAATCGAGTTGGAGGAGTAACATTCTTAATTAGGGAACACCTTTACCTTTTGAAGAACTTATAAGCTTCGGTGGTGGGTGTGGTGTTATAATGTGCTCTTCTAAATCAATAATACACTCGCTCCTTTATGTTTCATAAAATTTTATACACGCTTCTTTTTTAATTAAGGTTTTGTTTACATTTCGCCAGGTAGGTACCTTAAAAGATAATTATGCAAAAACTCAATGATAAAAAGCAATGCTAAATATTTAATAGGTACAGACGCTTTTATGTAATAGTTTAGGTTTCCACTGTTGTATTTTTTGAGGGCTTTTAGAGAATAGTTTAAAGGCATAGCCGGTGATGGGATTACAGAATGGTTTATGAATATTCAAATATAGCATTTCATGTCGGACACAAAGTTTGCTCCAGATTATTTTTATACCTTTTATTTTTTCCAGTTTCTTTTTTTTTGACGAAAGTGTACTTGGGAAAACTTAAATTTTGTCTCATATTAAAATTTACTAGTTCATATTTGTATTTTTAAAATTTTTTAAAATTTAAATATCTGTTATATCTGTTTGTTTTAAAATGTTGTAGTTCCAGTCATATACAGGGTGTTTTCTTCATTAGTGCAACTCATTAAATATGTCGTAACGTTCTTCACAATGAACTACTCATAAAAATTTTCATGAACTGAGTTTCAACCATGCATGACACACCTGAATCACAGTAGGTGCTGGAATTGATTCCTGTTGTTTTGTATGAAGATACGATTAAACGCGGCGCTGCATGTCGACGAAGGTGGTCCTCAATCCATCCATAGGAATCATCCAAATGTTGTTTGTGATGTTTAGCTGAAGCCGTTCTTTGGTGTAAAGATAAATGTAGTAAGCATTTTCTTTCAAATGTCCCCAAAGAAAGAAACCTGGCAATGACAGATAAGATCTTGGTGAACACATTTCAAAATAATTCGGTCACCGAAAGATTGAATATGGGACATGGTCTCTGTTATTTGTTTCATCTTGCATTGTCCTGTTGGAAGCAACTCAGTATAAATTCAATGTCGCCCAACACGGATCTTCAAGTAATAGAAACATTAAGCAATAGCGATCACAATATGGTAGAGTTTGTCCTCTCAGTAAGTCACTCAAAACCAGCTAACTCGACTAAAATTCCTAACTTTCAGCACGCAGACTTTTGTAAATTTCGAAATGAATTGTCACACGTCAATTGGGAAAACGTAATGGGGATCTCCAACGCAAAACTAATGTGGGAGTCGTTTGAAACAGTATTTAGGACTATAAATGAGGAATGTGTACCGTACAAAATTAAGCGTGCGAAAGTAAACAACAAGCCCTTGTGGTTTACTTCTAGAGTAGGAAATATTATAAAGAGTAGAGATAGGGCTTATAGGCTACATAAGTGCGATAAAGACAATATGTGGTTACGAAACAACTACATATCTCTAAGACGTGAAGCGAAAAGTGTAATAAAAAAGTCCAAGCGAGAATTTGAAATCTCCATAGCTCGTGACGGCAAAGCAAACCCCAAGCAATTCTTTCAATACATCAACAATAGGAATCCAGTAAAACGTGTCTTGGGGCCGTTGAAAAATTTTAACGGTGAGCTAGTTTCTGAAAACAAGCAAATGGCCACCTTGCTAAACGAATTTTTTACGTCGGTTTTCAGATGTAACGAATGTCCCTACGGTCATAGACATAATACCTTTTGATAATGGTAATACTTTGGATAATATTGTGGTTAGTGAAAGGGAGGTAATTCGCTATATTGATAAAATGAAAATGCGTAAATCCCCAGGGCCGGATTCCATATATTCCATACAACTAAAAGAATTAAAAGAAAGCATTGTTGTGCCGCTACCAAAGATTTTTAATGTGTCTATTTCTGAGGAGTGCGTACCAGATAATTTCAAGTCAGCAAATGTAACACCTATCTTTAAGAAAGGCGATAAAGGTGCGGCGGGAAATTATAGGCCAATCAGTTTAACGTCTGTTGTAGGTAAGCTACTGGAATCAATAATTAGGGATCGTATAGTCGAACACTTAGAATTGCATAACTTGGTTAGAAATACGCCGCACGGTTTTAGGCGAAACAAATCTTGCTCAACTAATCTTTTAGAATTTTTCCAAAGCGTGGTTGAAGTTTACGATAGTCATCGGGCGGTTGATGTAGTGTATTTAGATTTTCAAAAAGCGTTTGACACCGTACCGCACAAAAGACTCATTGAAAAAACTAAGGCTCATGGAATCAGGTTGTAGTAATAAATTGGCTAGAAGAGTGGTTGCGAGGTAGGAAACAGAGGTGGTCGTTGATGGAGCGGAGTCGTGTTGGGCTAATGTAGCGAGTGGCGTTCCTCAGGGTTCTGTATTGGGCCCCTTGCTTTTTATATATATATTAACGATTCAGATGTCGGCCTAGTCAGTACAGTTTCAAAGTTTGCGGATGACACGAAGTTCGGTGGTAGGGCGATTAATGACGAAGATAAGAGATAAAATCCAGGAAGATCTGAATAAAATCGTTGATTGGTCAGTCACATGGCAAATGAGATTTAACGTTGATAAGTGCAAAATTTTACATATAGGTTCGCGTAACGGTAATTTTGCATATAGTATGTCAGGGAAGGAGTTAGCAAGCGTAGAGCACGAAAAAGATTTAGGAGTTATAGTCACTGGTGATTTAAAAGTAGCGAAACAAAGTACAGCAGCGGTCAATAAAACGAACGAAGTGCTAGGTTTTATAGCTCGGAATTTTGAGTACAAATCGCGCGATATTATTGTTCCTCTTTACAAATCATTAGTTAGACCTCCATTTCGAGTACGCGATCCAAATTTTGGAATCCGCACATGCGAAAAGATACAGACAAAATCGAAAGAGTTCAAAGACAAGCACCTAAGATGATTCCGTCGCTTAGGTCGAAGTCATACGAGGATAGGCTTAAAGGAGTTAAAATTGACTACATTCGAGACTAGGAGGCTAAGGGGTGATCTAATCCAGGTTTTCAAAATTATGAATGGGTTCGATAACGTAGATAGAGATAGCTTTTTCGAAATATCTCAATATAATAGGACTAGAAATAATGGGTGTAAGTTGACAAGTAGAAGGTTCGAAACAGCAGTTTGCCGGTAGAAGTAATTAGTAGCATGTCTATAAACATGTTTAAAAATCGATTAGACGCATATGTTGATAGATTGGGTATAGTTTAAGGTAGTAAAATTAAGGCTTTGTGGTTCGGAACCCACGTAAAATTGTAGGTCCTCTCCGCCACCACGGAGGAATGCACAATACACAATTTCGAACACAGTTAGGTAGACCACCCATGAGTGGATCCTAGGGTCTTTGCTGGTCTGAAACATTATGACATTAACTTATCTATGAATTCTTCAGATATGTAACGAAGCGGAAGAAAACTGATCCGTAATTTTTGTTCTTACTACATATCACACATTGATTTTCTTATCGTAAAGAGGTGTCCCATGGAAAGCGTGTGGGTTCCCGTTTCCCCGTATCCATACATTTTAGGAATTGACATATCTATTTATGTAGAACCATACGTCATCTGTAACCTTGTGTCATAAAATATATCGTGATTCTTAGGAATAAATACTTGAAACTATTCACATTATCGCACTCGTTTCTGTAAATCTAGCTGTTGCAATTACTGAACAACGGTTACACGGTATGGATATAGACCTAACTTTAGTTACTCCGTGTCACGTGTCACACACTAATAAACACACCAATTTCTGCTCAAACAATTTTTGTAAGAATTAATTGAAAACCCTTTGAAAACGTCCAGAATGTCCATCAGAACATTTTACGCAACAGAACATTCACGTTGAGGTTGATAGGCAGCATTGTCTGTTTTCTCAAAAATTTTCATTAAATGACGATTTTAACTCTTATTTGGCATTTTGCCGGTTCTACTGTAGATTCCTTCCTGAATGCCGTACGACTAACACTTCATGTTCCTGGAGGGAAAATGGCACGTTGACTGTACTACAAAATAATAGTAAAGCGCGTCGTTACAAGATTTCGACAATGAATTTTGCATGGCTGCACTGCATTTCACAGAAAGTTTCACCTTGATAAGTTCATTGTATACAGGTAGACAGGTTAAATAGGTTGGATCTATAAAAAAAATACCCTCTAATTAGTATTGTAAGGATTAAAAAAAAATTATATATATATATAAGCAAGCAAACAACCACAGGGAAAAGGAAAAGGAAACACGAAGTCCGAGCGCTTTCGTGATATATTCACATCTTCAAGGAGAAACAAAAAATAGACGGAGATTACAAAGTAAATGAGTTAAATACACAAGCAAAAAAAAATAAAAAAATTCCCAATCAAATGTTATTTGTACAATCCATATATGTGTCCTGTATAGAATTTCATGGTCTATCTCATGGTGAAGTTGGATTTTTGCTAACTTTAACCATTATTTTGCAATTCGCTGTTATACAGACACGGGTAGAAAAACTTTCTGTTTCTATACAGTTACCTAATTGAGTCCAAGATTATGCGGAATGTGCACTCCTCCATTATCAATGCAGCAGTGAGTTTGGCATTTTGATCAACAAAAACAATCTCTGACTTCCCTAACTTTGAAATAAAGATGGAAACCATGACTTTTTGAGAAAAATGCGGACGTTCCCTACAAAGTCGATCTAGACTGATAGATTTTTTGGGTGCTCTTCCAATATGTGCTCTACCTTAAAATTTACATTCCAATACGTGATCTACCTTAGATTATTCGGATTAGCAGCAGGTACGTTAGTTAGCCTTATAAGGCTAACTAACGAAAATATCACGACTTAACCTAACCAATCGTCAAGGGCGTATAGTTGACCTAACGATTGGTTAGGTTAAGTCATGATATTTTCGTTAGTTAGCCTTATAAGGCTAGTTTCACGGTAGAGCACGTATTGGAATATGGTAGATCACAGTTTCGCGGTAGAGCACATATTGGAAGAGCACCATTTTTTGTCCTGTCTTCTATAAACTCGGTCATTTTATGTGTTTATTGTTGAAGCAACCGTAAAGGTCTTCTCGTCGCTGAACCATATTTTCGACACTTCTCTGCAGGGGCGTACCCAGGATATGGTCAAGCGGGGGGGGGGCGTGTGAGTAACTAAAACAAAGGTGTGTATATACCATACGAGTATGTATATGCATAAACATTTACTAGAGTCAATATTTATGTATTAACAAAGCCTTATTTACAGCAAGTGTAAACTAAATTAGATAAAGGAATAGATTTACCACACATTTTTGATGCGAAAAATACCGAGTCAAAAATGATAGTAACATTACTATGTGTGTACAGACAGGATAGTATGAAAGCTTGGTTTGGCTGTTTTTGGGCTGGTTTTTAAGCATGATTTGGCGGGTTTTCAATTTTTTACCTGATAACACTGGCCTGGGATGACAGGTTTAGTATTAATGTTTTATATTAATACATATACTGTAGAATAAATTGGGAATAATTTAAAATGTATTCTTACTATAAAATATACAAACTAAAATAAAACCTGCTTATCTCTGTAACTGTATATACAAACTTTAGTACATAGGGATCAAATGTAGAATTCGGACCCCAGCCTTCTTTAGTTAGGCTTATAAGGCTAACTAACGAAAATATCACGACCTAACCTAACTAATCGTTAGGTTAACTGTACGCCCTTGACGATTGGTTAGGTTAGTCATGATATTTTCGTTAGTTAGCCTTATAAAGCTAACTAAAGAAGGCTGGGGTCCGAATTCTACATTTGATCCGTACATAGTTATAGAGATAAGCACATCAATAGACATTGGTACAAGGCCCAAGGGGAGGGGTGACCCGCCTCTGTCGCCCCCCCCCCTCTTCGGTAC
The DNA here is from genome assembly GCA_023014485.1 of Bathynomus jamesi. Classification (NCBI taxonomy): domain Eukaryota; kingdom Metazoa; phylum Arthropoda; class Malacostraca; order Isopoda; family Cirolanidae; genus Bathynomus; species Bathynomus jamesi. The sequence goes on along the minus strand of JAJOZX010005353.1, from coordinate 189,799 downwards.
GCCCCTGCTTCTCTGTATGGGAATCGATCTAACAGAGCACGACATTTTTCAACTCTTGCTTGCTTATTTGATGCAGAGAGCTTATGAACTTCGACTCCTTTAAAACATTTATGACCCAGATCATCCTTTACTATACGACGAACACTAGAGCGAGAAATACCAGTAGTTTTTTAAATTTCTCTGACGGACTTGTGGGTGTTGGGCCGTTCTTCTTGACTGCATATCATGGATGAAACCATATCAATATTTTCCTCAGTACGTAATGTTTTTGGCCTTCCACTGCCTTCTTTTCGTTTGTTCGACCCTGTGATATTGATTTTCTTTATGAGAATTTGAAGTCCAGGTATCGTCCATCGTTTATTTGATAACTCTTTCTTCATTCGTTTTGCACCCCACTGTTTCTCCTTACGCAGGTTCAATATCAATGTTTCATCTTCCAAAGAGTATTTCATTATAACTTGTTCACAAATTATAGCAGAATGATGGTCTGAAATGAAAAATATGAAATATGAAATGAAAAATAAATTAATTATTTTGTGTAAAAATTTGGAAAATTAATTATTTATGGAAAAACTGACTGTCATCTGAAAGTATCAGTTGCTGACTTTGACCGCCTTTCAAATGAGCACCATATTCTGATACCTCCCTCCAGTTGTGAGCCTGTACCTCTACTCCTGGGGCGTTGAATCTAGATTCAAAGCCAGCGTTTGAAAGAGTAAAAGTATGGGTACAACATTCGGCTCCAGCAGTAAGATCAATGTACAGGGTGGGCCACAATATTTTTTCAAAAGCTGGGTAATAAATTTTTTTTTGGCCCATCCGGTATATATATATATATTAAGGATTTAATATATATATATATATATAATATATATATATAAGTCCTGTTCCGGTTTTGAAATTTTGTTACAACAAAACCAAAAGAGATAGAATAATACGTTTTTTGCATTTTGTTGCTTAACTAATGACGTTTTCTTCTTGATTTACAGGTTGTAATCCGAATGTCAAGTTGCTATTGATAGAAACTTGAACGAAAATGGCGACTACAGAGGAGAAAGCTCAATGTGTAATCTGGTTTACAGAGTCGAAATCAGTAACAACTGTTCAACGGAATTACCATCGTCAATATGGCAAGGATCCTCCCTCCAACCCAAAATGCTAAAATCAGTTTTCTTAAAAATGGGAGAAAAACCTTGGAGCAATCTAAGAATAAGCACCCCAAATCAATTTAGGGTGTTTTTTCTTGAATTGGGGTCGAACGAGGGTACTTATTCTTCGATTGCTCTTAAATGGAGTTAAAATGGAGTTAATTGCTCTAAAATGGTTAATTAAATGCCCGGTTAGGTTAGTTGTACGCCCTTGACGATTGGTTAGGTTAGGTCGTGATATTTAGGTTAGGTCGTGATATTTTTAACGAAAATATCACGATTTAACCTAACCAATCATCAAGGGCGTCCAGTTGACCTAACCTGGCATTCAATTAACCTTATTTCAATATCTTTATTTTAATTATGTTGTTCTAATTTTTTTTATTGCAATATCTTTCGTAAACATTAAATTTTTTTTTTAAATTTTATATGTTAAAATCCTTTAATTTGGATTGCACTCTCTACCAACTCAATAAAAAATTCTTACTCATTTGCTCACGAAATTAATAGTTTAAATTCTAATAATGTTTTCATGTGTAACTATGATAAGTCAATGTTCACTAATATTCCATTACACGAAACTACTGACCTTTGTGTTGGCAAACGTTTTTCCTCTTGCTCGACCGTCCATAGTTTTACCAGATCAAATTTTCGGAAATTTCTTGAATTGTCGGGTTTTAATTCTTACTTTGCATTTAATAATGAACTCTACGAAAAAACTGAAGGCGTTGCTATGGTTTCCCTTTTGAGTCCCACTCTGGCGAATATTTTCATGTCTTATTTTGAAGAACAGATACTTGATACCCGCCCTCTTGATTTGATTTCCGTCCAGTCTTTTACTCTCTTCCGATGTCAATCACATGTTGAAAAGTTTTTAAATTATTATCTTAATACACAGCATTCTAACATTAAATTTACCATTGAGTCAGAGAATAACATCATCCTTCCCTTTTTGGATTTGTCTAATGAGAAGGTAAATGGTTCCTTTTCTACATCGGTATTTCGTAAATCAACTTTTAAAGGCAAAAAACTTCACTTTTTTCTACGTGAAGGTCAAAATATGAAATAAAAACCCACTCTAATAGACAGAGTTTATTTCCACAACAGTTTCGACGCCCATTGGCATCCTCCTCGAGGAGGATGCCAGTGGGCGTCGAAACTGTTGTGGAAATAAACTCTGTCTATTAGAGTGGGTTTTTATTTTCACAACTTTTACAGGTTTGGGTATTAGTTTTTTGACTTACACACCTTTTTTATTCAAAGTTAATTTCATGAGGACGGTAGTTTATAGATCTTATCATTTATGTTCGTCCTCTATTGGTTTTCATACCGAATTTGAATATTTACTTAATTTTTTTACTTCAAATGGTTTTCCTAAGAATTAATTCAGAAATATATTTCTAAATTTCTTGATAATATTTACAGACCTAAGACATCCGTTTTTAATGTTTGCAAGGCCAATTGTTACCTCACTTTCCTTACTTCGGTCTCGTTAGTGACGAGATTGAGAAAACATATCTGCAATTCTGAAGAAATATTTTCCCCAAATTAATTTTAAATTCGTTTTTGTAAATCCTTCCACTTTAGGATCCTACTTTCGTTTTAAGGATAGATTCCTTCCCCTTTTGTGCTTGTCATGCGTCTATAAATTTGATTGCTCACACTGCAAGAACGAGTATTACATTGGCAGTACCATTTGGTTACTTCAGTTCCGCACTGACCAGCATTTGGGTAGTTCGTCTCGCACCGGTCGTTCTACAAGTAACCCACTAGAATCCATAATACGTGAACATTCGGTTGGATGTGACACCACCTTTTCACTACAGTATATATATATATGTATATGGGATGAATTTCATAATTGAACACGTGAAATGGATGAATGATGTAAACCCATTCCCTGTAATGATGTAAACGTCATTCCCGGACGAGGTGTACTTCTGAATACACGAAAGGCCTTGGCATCAATTTTCTTTTTCCTTGTGGGTTTACATTATATATATATATATATATGTGTGTGTGTATGTGAGTGTGTGTGTGTGTGTGTGTGTGGTTTTTTCCTTAGAATACATTTAAAAAACTTTTTTCTTTAAAAGCAATAATGATAAAAATACTCGCATATACACTATAAAACATGTACACTAGGGTGGATCGATTTTACATTTTTTTCGATTTCCATATTCTAATAGAGACAAAAACTTGCGCATGCATGAGAAAATAGCCTCTGCAAAATCTTAGCTTAATAGGTAATCATCTTCTGCCCCCGGCAGAGCGATGAAAATCATATTTTAGTAGTCAAAACGTATTTTTCTTATAATTTTTAAAATATTTAAATATGCATCAAAATTATTCCTAATAACTATAAAGTCGATGAAAAAGACCTCATATGATCGTTTTTCCAAGCGCGTTGTCCTACGTTAATATCTTTTGCCCCCGGCAACAACGTCAAATGTTGAAAAAATAGGTAATTTATATACATATTTTCAGATCGGCTCTTTGTCTTAAATAATGCATTTATATATTTCCCATAGCATTTATATCGTTGCTTAGGCATGAAATAACACACGCAAAATTTTATGACTCTAGAGTAATATCTTCTGTCCACGTGAAAAGTCTAAATGTGGATTATAATTACGTTAATGCGATGTTATAAGTACAATAAGTACTAAGTACAGCTCCTCGCTTGCTAATTTTATAAAATTAGCAACCCAGAACTCATCACGAGGAGGTGGCTGTACGTCGAGTTCCACCCTATCCAGCCCCAACCACCCTTCCTTTGGCTGCATGTCGATTTACATACGGTAATCTTTCTTAGAATCAAATCGTGGAATTTTTGTTCGGGAGTGAAGACGGGAGCGGATGAATCCGTCCCTCTCTTCTATTCCACTTACACTGGCAGACAGGCAGAGGCTTCGGTTACTAATTTGATGAGTCTCTCGACCGCTTGAGTATGACAAGGGAATAGTGGGATCAGTCCATCAGGCTGGTCTCCCGTCTCAACAAACTCTTTTATTCGGGTATCAGGTATTGTTTTTGTAACGGGGGTTCGGTCACCTCAGCCGTTTGCCAGTTGATCATTTCGTAATAGTTTTGACTATCGTAGAGCAGCTCAGGCATGGCGAAGGCTCGAATTTCCCCCGCTGGTGATTGTTTTGATCGTGCTTTTAATATTCTTCTCCATCCCAATTCTCTTATGTGTTGCTCATCGGCATGTAGCATGGAGATCAAAATATTTTCTGGGTGAGCAAAGAAAGAATTTCTACGGAGGACTTTGTTGGCGATTGTCTTAGATCTTTGAGGCATGGTCTGAGAGAGACGCATCATTTCGAAAAAATGTTTTGCGCCCTCAGTGAAACTGGAGTTTTTCTTTATCTTAAACCAAATTGGTGCGTAAACTGTCATAATGAATCGCACAATTTCGTTGAAGGTGCTGGAGGGTTCACTGGTTGAAACATAGAGGCGCAGAAATCTATTTGCTGTTGTCAGCCACCTGGAATGCGCCATCTTACCTGGATTTCGAGCCGCGAGAGCTGAAGAGCAGCTACCGCTCGACACTGCTCTGTAGATGCCTAACAAATATTTTTGGTCAGTGCTCAACTCGGCATCATCTATGTCAATGTCGGGAGATGGAATGGCATCGAATTCTGTAATTGGAAGTTTTTCGCAGTCGTTCAGTTGTTTTCCAACTGGTCCAGTAAAGCCCATTGGCCCAGTTGTTTTGCCGTCCAAGTCTTGAATGAGGTGTCGCAGTGATAATTCATTACCGTGTAATAGGCATGTGTGTGTGTTATTTCATGCCTAAGCAACGATATAAATGCTATGGGAAATATAAATGCATTATTTAAGACAAAGAGCCGATCTGAATATATGTATATAAATTACCTATTTTTTCAACATTTGACGTTGTTGCCGGGGGCAAAAGATTTAACGTAGGACAACGCGCTTGGAAAAACGATCATATGAGGTCTTTTTCATCGACTTTATAGTTATTAGGAATAATTTTGATGCATATTGAAATATTTTAAAATTATAAGAAAAATACGTTTTTGACTACTAAAATATGATTTTCATCGCTCTGCCGGGGGCAGAAGATGATTACCTATTAAGCTAAGATTTTGCAGAGGCTATTTTCTCATGCATGCGCAAGTTTTGTCTCTATTAGAATATGGAAATAACGAAAAAAATGTAAAATCGATCCACCCTAATGTAACGTCATCTACTTACAAATCCGAACGTATATCTGACATTAAATGAACTTTCGAATTATGAAGTATTTGTAACGTACACGAGAAGTATCCAAGCTCCAAACGATCTCAAATGCCCGAGAGTACATCTGACATTAAATATACTTCCCGAACTCTCTTTTTACAGGGTAAAGTTGCCAATGGTCGCGCATCGGTCCTAATGTCGCGCATTTGACTTAAAATGCGAAACATTACTTCTAGTAACTTCGATATTTATACGTTATTTCGTTCTAGTAACTTCAATTGAAGTAATGTTTCGCATCAATTTTATTTCCTTCACTGTAACGGTATTTTGTGGGAATTTTTTTTTCAAGTCAAATGCGCGACATTAGGACCGATGCGCGACCATTGGCAACTTTACTCTAGTCCTGGTACGTGGAAAGTACAACGAAGCGTGAGAAACCACCAAAAAAATATAAAACACAAATTAAGTTTATTTTGGATTTAGTTCTGTTCCAACTTACCAGATGAAGCTAAAAAATTAATTTTTATACTAGAACTTATTTAACTCAAACTTAACTACCATGTATTCAGTTATACATATTATATGTAAAGAAACGAGTATATAAACATTTTTCCACATACCACATTCGAATCGACGACAGCGAGAGCTCCCACGCAATGCGCAGTCTTCATCCCACAAGGTCACTCAGTGTTAGAAATTAACATATCGGGTATTTATAGTTTTGATGTACGCTACAGTTTTATTAAACAACATTTTATAGGTAAAACTTTGCATTTAAGAATTTTATATTTAGAAGAAAATAAGGTACTTTCCTGTTATCCCGGACCCCAGACTTTTTTCCAGATTCGTACGCCACTTGCCAGATTGCCAAATTTCATTGGCAATTTTTTTTTTTTAACTGTTAACTAACCAAACCTAACCTAACCTAACCTACCCATGGGTTGGGTTAGGTTAGGTTAGTTACTTAACATTTAAACAAAAAAATTTGGCAATGAAATTTGGTAATCTGACAAGTGGCGTCCGAATCTGGCAAAAAGTCTGGGGTCCGGGATAACAGGAAAGTATCGAAAATAATCATAAAAAAAGCATTTTATATATATATATATATATATATATATATATATATATATATAATGTTATAATGTTATAATGTTATAATGTTTCAGACCAACAAAGACCCTAGGATCCACTCATGGCTGGTCTACCTAACTGTGTTCGTAATCGTGTATTGTGTATGTCCTCCGTGGTGGCGGAGGGGACCTACAATTTTACGTGGGTTCCGAACAACAAGAACATAAGAAATTTATGTAAAAACTGCCGGTAAATTGGCAACGACCAATTTTTACGAAACTAAATAATTATCAATTTAAAAATAATTAATTATCGTTTAAAACTAAAGATAGAATCTCTCGATCCAGAGGATCAAGTCATAATAGACTACTATCCACAAATATGTTACACTCTATATCTATTTATAACGGACATGCAAATATATCAGATCCAAAGAATCCAGTCAATTTCATTACGGTATCCATCAAGTCACGGTCCATATCGATTGCGGACTAAGTCAAAATTTACAACCATATACATTATCAATTTAAAAATAATTAATCATCGATTTAAAACTAAAGATAGAATCTCTCGATCCAGAGGATCAAGTCATAATAGACTACTATCCACAAATATGTTACACCCTATATCTATTTATAACGGACATGCAAATATATCAGATCCAAAGAATCCAGTCAATTTCATTACGGTATCCATCAAGTCACGGTCCATATCGATTGCGGACCAAGTCAAAATTTACAACCATATACATTACAATATATACACTTACGAGGAAAAGTGTAGGTGTGGCTGTAAAGACTGTACAGTAATGTAGAAATGTGTGTGCACCCATTATGGGGCTCCCATTTAAAGGTGTTTGTGGGGCAAGTGAAGATCATGAGTTTTTCAATACCTCACAGTACTATGGGGGGCACCGCTCGGCAGAGGAATCTCTTTAAATGGGGTGTGTAAGGACAGAGAGTATCCCCTAACCCAAGACGCTGCCTCCCTATATCCCACAACACTTGTGTTGAGCTGTGGGATCTATCCCCACAAAGCCTTAATTTTACTACCTTAAACTATACCCTTTCTATCAACATGCGCGTCTAATCGATTTTTAAACATGTTTATAGAAGTGCTACTAATTACTTCTACCGGCAAACTATTCCAGGTATTTACTATTCTATGCGTAAAAACGTTTTTCGCAACTGCTGTCTCGAACCTTCTACTTGTCAACTTACACCCGTTATTTCTAGTCCTATTATATTGAGATATTTCGAAAAAGCTATCTCTATCTACGTTATCAAACCCATTCATAATTTTGAAAACCTGGATTAGATCACCCCTTAACCTCCTAGTCTCGAATGTAGTCAATTTTAACTCCTTAAGCCTATCCTTGTACGACTTTGACCTAAGAGACGGAATCATCTTAGTTGCTCGTCTTTGAACTCTTTCGATTTTGTCTATATCTTTGCGCATATGCGGATTCCAAAATTGTACCGCGTACTCCAAATGGGGTCTAACTAATGACTTATAAAGAGGGACTATAATATCGCGCGATTTGTACTCAAAATTTCGAGCTATAAAACCTAACACTTTGTTCGCCTTATTGACCGCTGCTGTACTTTGTTTCGCTACTTTTAAATCACCAGTGACTATAACTCCTAAATCTTTTTCCTGCTCTACGCTTGTTAAATCTTTCCCTGACATACTATACGCAAAATTACCGTTACGCGAACCTATATGCAAAATTTTGCACTTATCCACGTTGAATCTCATTTGCCATGTGACTGACCAATCAACGATTTTGTTCAGATGTTCCTGAATTTTACCTCTATCTTCGTCATTAATCGCCCTACCACCCAGCTTCGTGTCATCCGCAAACTTTGAAACTGTACTGATTAGGCCGACATCTAAATCGTTAATATATATAAGAAAAAGCAAGGGGCCCAATACAGAACCCTGAGGAACGCCACTCGCTACATTAGCCCAACACGACTCCGCTCCATCAACGACCACCCTCTGTTTCCTGCCTCGCAACCACTCTTCTAGCCAATTTATTACTATACCCCTGATTCCATGAGCCTTAGTTTTTTCAATGAGTCTTTTGTGCGGCACGGTGTCAAACGCTTTTTGAAAATCTAAATACACTACATCAACCGCCCGATGTCTATCGTAAACGTCAACCACGCTTTGGAAAAATTCTAAAAGATTAGTTAAGCAAGATTAGTTTCGCCTAAAACCGTGCTGCGTATTTCTAACCAGATTATGCACTTCTAAGTGTTCGACTATACGATCCCTAATTATTGATTCCAGTAGCTTACCTACAACAGACGTTAAACTGATTGGCCTATAATTTCCCGCCGCACCTTTATCGCCTTTCTTAAAGATAGGTGTTACGTTTGCTAACTTGAAATTATCTGGTACGCACCCCTCAGAAATAGACGCATTAAAAATCTTTGTTAGCGGCACAACAATGCTATCTTTTAATTCTTTTAGTTGTATGGGATATATGGAATCCGGACCCGGTGATTTACGCGTTTTCATTTTATCAATATAGCGCATTACTTCCCCTTCACTAACGACAATATTATCCAAAATATTACCATTATCAAAAGGTATTATGTCTATGACCGTAGGGATATTCGTTACATCTTCTATAGTAAAAACTGACGTAAAAAATTCGTTTAGCAAGGTAGCCATTTCCTTGTTTTCAGAGACTAGATCTCCATTTCCATTTTTTAATGGACCAAAGACACTTTTTACTGGATTTCTATTATTGACGTATTGAAAGAATCGCTTGGGGTTTTCTTTACCGTCACGAGCTATGGAGATTTCAAATTCGCGTTTTGACTTTTTTATTACACTTTTAGCTTCACGCCTTAGAGATATGTAGTTGTTTCGTAACAACAGATTATCTTTATCGCACTTGTATAGCCTATAAGCCCTATCTCTACTCTTTATAATGTCTCCTACTCTAGAAGTAAACCACAATGGCTTGTTGTTTACTTTCGCACGCTTAATTTTGTACGGTACACATTCCTCATTTATAGTCCTAAATACCGTTACGAACGATTCCCACATTAGTTTTGCGTTGGAGTTCCCCATTACGTTTTCCCAATTGACGTGTGAAAATTTATTTCGAAATTTACTAAAGTCTGCGTGCTGGAAGCTAGGAATTTTAGTCGAGTTAGTTGGTTTCGAGTGATTTACTGAGAGGACAAACTCTACCATATTGTGATCGCTATTGCTCAACGGTTCTATTACTTGAAGATCAGTAATTAGCCTATCATCCGTAGTTATTACTAAATCTAAAATACTGTCCAACCTCGTAGGTTCCCCAACCTTTTGAATAAGAAAGCTATCCTCGAGAAAATATATATATATATATATATATATATATATATATATATATATATATATAAGCGATTCTTTCAATACGTCAATAATAGAAATCCAGTAAAAAGTGTCTTAGGTCCATTGAAAAATGTAAATGGAGATCTAGTCTCTGAAAACAAGGAAATGGCTACCTTGCTAAAGAATTTTTTACGTCAGTTTTTTTTACTATAGAAGATGTAACGAATATCCCTACGGTCATAGACATAATACCTATTGATAATGGTAATATTTTGGATAATATTGTCGTTAGTGAAGGGGAAGTAATGCGCTATATTGATAAAATGAAAACGCGTAAATCACCGGGTCCGGATTCCATATATCCCATACAACTAAAGAATTAAAAGATAGCATTGTTGTGCCGCTAACAAAGATTTTTAATGCGTCTATTTCTGAGGGTGCGTACCAGATAATTTCAAGTTAGCAAACGTAACACCTATCTTTAAAAAGGCGATAAAGGTGCGGCGGGAATTTATAGGCCAATCAGTTTAACGTCTGTTGTAGGTAAGCTACTGGAATCAATAATTAGGGATCGTATTCGAACACTTAGAACTGCATAATCTGGTTAGAAATACGCAGCACGGTTTTAGGCGAAACAAATCTTGCTTAACTAATCTTTTAGAATTTTTCCAAAGCGTGGTTGACGTTTACGATACATCGGGCGGTTGATGTAGTGTATTTAGATTTTCAAAAAGCGTTTGACACCGTGCCGCACAAAAGACTCATTGAAAAAACTAAGGCTCATGGAATCAGGGGTGTTAATAAATTGGCTAGAAGAGTGGTTGCGAGGCAGGAAACAGAGGGTGGTCGTTGATGGAGCGGAGTCGTGCTGGGCTAATGTAGCGAGTGGCGTTCCTCAGGGTTCTGTATTGGGCCCCTTGCTTTTTCTTATATATATTAACGATTTAGATGTCGGCCTAGTCAGTACAGTTTCAAAGTTTGCGGATGACACGAAGCTGGGTGGTAGGGCGATTAATGACGAAGATAGAGGTAAAATTCAGGAAGATCTGAATAAAATCGTTGATTGGTCACTCACATGGCAAATGAGATTTAACGTGGATAAGTGCAAAATTTTGCATATAGGTTCGCGTAACGGTAATTTTGCGTATAGTATGTCAGGGAAAGATTTAACAAGCGTAGTGCAGGAAAAAGATTTAGGAGTTATAGTCACTGGTGATTTAAAAGTAGCGAAACAAAGTACAGCAGCGGTCAATAAGGCGAACAAGTGTTAGGTTTTATAGCTCGAAATTTTGAGTACAAATCGCGCGATATTATAGTTCCTCTTTATAAATCATTAGTTAGACCCCATTTGGAGCACGCGGTCCAATTTTGGAATCCGCATATGCGCAAAGATATAGACAAATCGAAAGAGTTCAAAGACGAGCAACTAAGATGATTCCGTCTCTTAGGTCAAAGTCGTACGAGGATAGGCTTAAGGAGTTAAAATTGACTACTCTCGAGACTAGGAGGTTAAGGGGATCTAATCCAGGTTTTCAAAATTATGAATGGGTTTGATCGTAGATAGAGATAGCTTTTTCGAAATATCTCAATAAATAGGACTAGAAATAACGGGTGTAAGTTGACAAGTAGAAGGTTCGAGACAGCAGTTGCGAAAAACTTTTTTACGCATAGAATAGTAAATAGCTGGAATAGTTTGCCGGTAGAAGTAATAGTAGCACGTCTATAAACTGTTTAAAATCGATTAGACGCGCATGTTGATAGAAAGGGTATAGTTTAAGGTAGTAAAATTAAGGCTTTGTGGGGATAGATCCCACAGCTCAACACAAGTGTTGTGGGATATAGGGAGGCAGCGTCTTGGGTTAGGGGATACTCTGTCCTTACCACCCCATTTAAAGAGATTCCTCTGCCGAGCGGTGCCCCCATAGTACTGTGAGGTATTGAAAAACTCATGATCTTCACTTGCCCCACAAACACCTTTAATGGGAGCCCCATAATGGGTGCACACACATTTCTACATTACTGTACAGTCTTTACAGCCACACCTACACTTTTCCTCATAAGTGTATATATTGTAATGTATATGGTTGTAAATTTTGACTTGGTCCGCAATCGATATGGACCGTGACTTGATGGATACCGTAATGAAATTGACTGGCTTCTTTGGATCTGATATATTTGCATGTCCGTTATAAATAGATATAGAGTGTAACATTTGTGGATAGTAGTCTATTATGACTTGATCCTCTTGATCCAGATTCTATCTTTAGTTTTAAATCGATAATTAATTATTTTTAAATTGATAATTATTTAGTTTCGTAAAAATTGGTCGTTGCCAATTTACCGGCAGTTTTTACATAAATTTCTTATGTTCTTGTGGTTCGGAACCCACGTAAAATTGTAGGTCCCCTCCGCCACCACGGAGGACATGCACAATACACGATTACGAATACAGTTAGGTAGACCAGCCATGAGTGGATCCTAGGGTCTTTGTTGGTCTGAAACATTATAACATTATAACATTATTATTAATATATATATATATATATATATATATAGATATATGTTATAATGTTATAATGTTTCAGACCAACAAAGACCCTAGGATCCACTCATGGCTGGTCTACCTAACTGTGTTCGTAATCGTGTATTGTGTATGTCCTCCGTGGTGGCGGAGGGGACCTACAATTTTACGTGGGTTCCGAACCACAAGAACATAAGAAACTTATTTAAAAACTGCCGGTAAATTGGCAACGACCAATTTTTACGAAACTAAATAATTATCAATTTAAAAATAATTAATTATCGGTTTAAAACTAAAGATAGAATCTCTCGTCCAGAGGAGCAAGTCATAATAGACTACTATCCACAAATATGTTACATTCTATATCTATTTATAACGGACATGCAAATATATCAGATCCAAAGAATCCAGTCAATTTCATTACGGTATCCATCAGTCACGATCCATATCGATTGCGGACCAAGTCAAAATTTACAACCATATACATTATCAATTTAAAAAATTAATTATCGATTTAAAACTAAGATAGAATCTCTCGATCCAGAGGATCAAGTCATAATAGACTACTATCCACAAATATGTTACACTCTATATCTATTATACAGTATAACGGACATGCAAATATATCAGATCAAAGAATCCAGTCAATTTCATTACGGTATCCATCAAGTCACGGTTCATATCGATTGCGGACCAAGTCAAATTTACAACCATATACATTGCAATATATACACTTACGAGGAAAGTGTAGGTGTGGCTGTAAAGACTGTACAGTAATGTAGAAATGTGTGTGCACCCATTTGGGTCTCCATTTAAAGGTGTTTGTGGGGCAAGTGAAGAACATGAGTTTTTCAATACCTCACAGTACTATGGGGGCACCGCTCGGCAGAGGAATCTCTTTAAATGGGGTGTGTAAGGACAGAGAGTATCCCCTAACCAAGACGCTGCCTCCCTATATCCCACAACACTTGTGTTGAGCTGTGGGATCTATCCCCACAAAGCTTAATTTTACTACCTTAAACTATACCCTTTCTATCAACATGCGCGTCCAATCGATTCTTAAACATGTTTATAGACGTGCTACTAATTACTTCTACCGGCAAACTATTCCAGCTATTTACTATTCTATGCGTAAAAAAGTTTTTCGCAACTGCTGTCTCGAACCTTCTACTTCTATATATATATATATATATATATATATTATATAAAGTCCATGGAATATTATACCCCAAATGGACAGGAAGTCCAGAGAAATTCCAGAGCAAAAGATTTAGGGGTTGTAATGACAGATGATGCGAAATTTGAAACACAAAATAAGATAGCAGTAAACAGAGCAAAGAGAATAACGGGTCAGATATTGAGAACTTTCAAACGAAGGGATAGGAATGTAATGATCCCTCTACTGAAAACCCTGATAATACCCAAACTGGAATACGGCTCGGTCCTAACATCCCCATATAAAAAGAAGACATTAGACAGCTGGAGTGGATTCACAAGAAGTTTCACAGCCAAGATCAATGGGTGCAAGAACTAAATTACTGGGAAAGGTTACGAGAACTAGACCTATATTCGGAAAGGAGAAGAGAGAGATACACCATTATTTACACTTGGAAATATGGAGAAACTAGTCCCTAATCTTACTCTGAATCCCATAACTCCCCAAACAACGGTGGAAAGTAGAAGCGGTAGACTGTGTCGTATTCCCAAATTGAAGGCGAGACTGGAACATCCTTACCCTGAAAGAAAATAGTTTTGTAGTGAGAGGACCAAAACTATTTAATCAGTTGCCCAAAGACCTAAGAAACACGAAGGGAGTTGCAGTGGAATCTTCAAAAGAAGACTTGACGCCTAGCTCAGAACAATCCCCGATGAGCCGGCGTACCTGGCTATGTGAGGTGGAGAGCGCAAGAATCCAACTCCTACCTCACCAGGCCAACTCGAGAGGAGGGGCGACACGCTTGACCTTCGCGAAATGAGAAATCATCACGTGGAACCTTTGTAAGGTTGTAAGGTATATATATATATATATATATATATATATATATATATATTCTTACGGAATCTAAGTGACTACTGTACTTTCCATCTACTTTTTGTAACGTTCCTGTAGTAGTATTTGGAAAGTATAATAAAATAAATTTTTAGTGTTTTTTCCAAAGGTGAATCAGCAGAATTGTAAAAATTTTATTTACACCAAGTAATATATATATTTATATATAAACTGAAAACAAATACACAATATTTATCTTATAAAAATACCAGCATTATTTCTTAACAATTTTAACTGCTAACTTTAACAGCTTAATAGATTGTTAACTGTATCGAAATAAGAATAATCCTCAGTTAACATTATACTGAAATTATATAATCTTCATGTTAAATTGAAATAAATTAACTCTTTTTTAGATGCCCAACATTAAAATCAAAGTTAATATGTTTTGTAAGTCGCAAAAAATCTTAATTATATTGTAATATTATACATTCAGAGTGTGCATTATATTTAATTAAGCATTTATTTGAAACCTGTTTTGCTATCTGGCAATGTACAGTATATAATAAGCTAGGATGTTTCTCATGTGTTCATATATACACTTTGTTAGTAAGCATTATTATCTTATAAGTTCTTTCTATATGTAATTATTTTTTCATGAAAAAAAAAAAATATATATATATATATATATATATATATATATATATATGTACAGTATACAAGTTCTATTTGTAATTTATCGTCCATTCATTGTAACAAATTTATATATATTTCATTTAATTTTTTCTATTCCTTACGTTATTATTATATACATAAGTTATATTCCTGTTTATCATTACTTAAATTTACGCATATTTCGGCAAGACAAATTATTACAGTATATTCATATTCATATTAATATTATTTATAATGTCATAATTTAGATTAAATTTTCGCTCTAAATATAATATTCTTCCTTGTTTGATACAGAATGCAATTCCATCGTACATATTTCTCAGATTTATTAAAACAGTATAGAAATTAAATGTACTTATTTAGAACAGTCTCGGTTTGTAGTTTAGTGTACTAATTATACTAAAGTTGGCCCGTTAATCTAAGACCCGCGTCTCTCTGCGTGTGACAGGTTACTGAAATCTTTCTTATAATAATAGCTTAATATTCATCAAAGTCCTTATTACGCATTCAAAACTCAAAACAAAACACTCCCTTTCGCAAGAAAATACGAGATGATAATAATAGCATTTAACTAATTTATCAACTTGAAAATATCATTTCCACTAATTATTTTGAATTGTGGACCTATAATAATATAAGAGATTATACGAAGATACAATATAAACAGTATATTTATATTAATAATTTTTTTCTCGAGAGAATATAAAACTAATCTTATTCTCAAAAGAATATAAAGGTAATCTTATTCTCAAGAGAATATAAAAAGGTGATTTTATTATCTGAAGACTACAAAAATGTAGTATATCTTATTCTCTAGAGAAGCGTTAATCAGGAAAAATATTTATTTAACGCAGAGTCGTTTGATGGCGGTTGCTATTATTTTACCATTTATATTTTTGAGGTTTTTGTAAATTGCCAAGAATTATCATAACATTTTGGGAAAGAACCATTTCGAACGAATTTATATATATATGTATATATACACAATAGAAAGGAGGACTGACGTTGCAGTAAAAAAATCATTTATTGTAGTTTAATTAAACGTTTCGGAAACCCAGTTTCGGAAACACCAGTTTCCATCTTAAGTAGCTAAAATGTTATAATAACACTAAACTAATAAGCAAAATGTAAAATATATTTAAAGCAATACACGAGAGCACAATAATTTTAAGATACTATATTGAATTACTTAAGATGACACCCAAGTAGAGATTCAACTTTCAGCGTGGCAATCCCAGAGCAACTGGATGAAAACATAAGGTAAAAACAAGGAATTGGTAAGTTTGTTCTTTAAGGATGAATAGTATTTAATTGAAGAAGATTGTTCTGGGATGTATTTTATGAATATACGAGTATAGTATTTGTAAAATCTTTAAATCTCAAGACGTTTAGTCAGATGAAAGTATTTCAAAGTCTTTGAGTTCAACTGGATGAGGAAACTGTTCTGAATGTAAACCGACAGACGAGTGAGTGTTCTGGGTGAGATACGGGTCTGTTGGTTCTGCGTGAGAAACCTTTATGTTTGTCCACTCTTCGTTTAAATTGTAGGGATGTTTGCCTCACGTACCTGGCTTGGCAGTTAGCACGCGTAAATAGGGAAATCAGAGAGGTCTTTAACCCTTTACTGCCCGAAGGTCTTTTCCGAGACTGAATAAAATCGTCTGGCGTTAGCCAGAACAAAATCAGTAAAGTGACACTGGGCGCTAGAGTGTTAAGGAGTTTGGAAGGGTTTCTTTGTGACGCAAAATGCTTTGAATGGAACGTGAATTTATTCCTATAACCGGGAAGTTATAATGGGGGAAAACCCCGTGAAAGGAGATTTCAAGGAAGAAACAAGTTTGAGGTAAGATGTACCCAAATATGGGCGTTTTACGTAAACTGAAAATTTAGATACTGGATGAGTTGTATGAAATATACTGTGAAGGAATTTATTAACTTTGAGAAGGGAAATAGGTTCACAGTAAAGGAATTATGTAAGTATGAAATTTCATCATGAAAAAAATACCAATTGGAACAAATGCGGAAAGCTCGCGATATTCTAGTTTTCAGACTCGAGATTTTTAAATGAAAAAAAGGCTGTAGTTAAAATAGTACTCGATGAGGTGGTACACAAAGGTGGTAAAAAGATCAGGAACCCTTCATAAGAAATAAAGACTTCCCGCAAACTATTATTTACTATTGTCTCAAATCACTCAAAAAAGAAGTTTTGAATACCATTTTTTCTATCTAAAGAAGTTATGTATCATTAAAAGGAGTTATTATAGCATCTGACAAGAAGCTTTGATACCCAAAAGAAGGAAAAACTTCCCCTAGAATGCACCATCAAAAAGAAGTTTAAGTTCTAAATTTAGGATTAATTTTGAGTGTGTGAACCAGTGATGTAGGACTCGAGACCAGTCTCAAGACCTTTTCCTCTGGTCTCTGTCTCGGGTGCTTAGGTCTCGGTCTCGGTCTCGGCGATGGTGGTCTCGACTACATCACTGGTATGAACTGTAATGTCAAAAAGGACAGTTTGTGGTCATGTTCATTTTCAAGTGTAAATTTAATATTAGAATGGCAGTGATTGAGATAATTCAAAAGAGAGTGTGCATCATTTTGTTCCTTAAACACTACAAAACAATCGTCTACACAACGTTTATATATAACAGGATAAAATTCAGGAAGACAGTCTTGAATTCAGGATTCTTTATGGTGACATTAAAAAACTAGCAAAAGGAGGGATGACCCCACATAGCCATACTGTCAACTGGTGCATGCGCGCGCGCGCACACACACACACACACACACACACACACACACACACATTTGGACAGTTTTATATAAAAATGTATGTATAGTTCTTTATTGAAAACAAACACAGTATCAGCCACTGACGAGTCTATTAATCTATGAAAACTGTTTTTGTCCATACCCATCACATTATCAGTAGATCTAAAACGTTTATCACAAATAATTTTGGTAGTTTTGTGAACTGGAATATTAGTGAACAACGACTGAAATTTCTTTTCACTGGAATTTTCCCCCAGTGTAACTTCTGGGTTGTAAGAATAAACTCACGTTCCAGTCAAAGCATTTCGCGACCCAAAGAAACTTTTCCAAGCTACTTAAAGTCCTCTTCGGTTTATCTATTTACGTGTGCTGACTGCCAAGCCAGCTACGTAGGGCAAAATTGTGCTCTCATGTTTGTTTTAAATTTATTTTTAGACTTATTTATTAGTATAATGTTTACTTTAATATTTTAGCTACTGAAGATGGAAAGTGTTTTTTTCCGAAACGTTTAGTTAATTTCAATAAATTATTTCTTCTGTAACATGGGTGCTCTTTTTCATCTTACAAATATGGTTCTCTACGAACAACCGGTCTCTCTCATATATATATATCGGTCAGGCAGATCATGCCTATCACAACTAATGGAACACTACAACAACATTATTGATGCACTGGAAAGTAATGAAAACTATGCTGTAATATACACAGACTTTTCGAAAGCGTTCGACAAGTGTAACCATGGAATCATAATACATAAACTGAAGTATATGGGAATAACAGGAAAAGGAGGGAAATGGATATATAATTTCCTGAGTGAGCGTCAGCAAGTCGTTACAGTAAAAGGAGCATCTTCATCAGAATCAGAGGTCCTCAGCTCAGTAATACAAGGAACAGTATTAACTCCACTACTCTTCATAATCATGCTAACTGACGTAGATGAGGACGTTACCAGAGACATTACAGTAACATCCTTTGCCGATGACACGAAGATCAGTAGAAAAATAAGAAACCTAGAAGATACAGGATCTCTACAAACAAACATGAACAGAATCTACAAGTGGACGGAAGACAACAATATGAAGTTTAACACTGAAAAATTTCAGCTGTTACGGTACGGAAAAGTGAGGACCTAAAATCCATGGAATATTATACACCAAATGGACAGGAAATTCAGAGAAATTCTAAAGCAAAAGACTTAGGGGTTGTAATGACTGATTATGTGAAATTTGAAACACAAAATAAGATAGCAGTAAAGAGAGCAAAGAGAGTAACTGGGCAGATACTGAGAACCTTCAACGAAGGGATAGGAATATAATGATTCCTCTACTGAAAACACTAATCATACCCAAATTGGAATACTGCGCAGTCCTAACATGCCCCTAAAAAAGAAGACATTAGAGAACTAGACGGGATTCAGAGAAGCTTCACAGCCAAGATCAAGGGGTGCAAAAAACTAAATTACTGGGAAAGGTTACGCGAATTAAACCTATATTCACTGGAAAGGAGGAGAGAGAGATACACCATTATTTACACTTGGAAAATAATGGAGAAACTAGTCCCTAATCTTACTCTGAACCCTGTAACTCCCCAAACAACAGTGGGAAGTAGAAAAGGAAGACTGTGTCGTGTTCCCAAATTAAAGGCTAGACAGGGAACATCGTTAACCCTGAAAGAAAATAGTTTTGTTGTGAGAGGACCAAAACTGTTTAATCAGCTGCCCAAAGACCTAAGGAACACGAATTGGGTTATAGTGGATATCTTCAAAAGAAGACTAGACACCTGGCTCAGAACAATCCCCGATGAGCCGGGCGTACGTGGCTATGTAAGGTGGAGAGTACAAGAAACCAACTCACTACTTCACCAAGCCAACTCGAGAGGAGGGGCGACAAGCTTGACCTTCGTGAAATGAGGAATCATCGCGCGGAACAGTTGAAAGGTCGAAAGGAAAGGTATATATATATATATATATATACACACACACACACACGAGGGTACTTCAATAAGTATTCGAACTTTTAATTTTAGTGATAATATAGTATATATAATATATGCTCGTAATAACTATAGGCTTATTTAGGCTAGCAACAGTATAGGCTTATTTAGGCTACTCTTAGCTGTCACATATCGTACGAGTAGTGAGCATGGCTGCGTTGCTTTCAATTTGTACTCTGGAAGAACAGAGATCCGTGGTTCGTTTTTTGTGGGCAGAAGGTGTGAAAGGAGCTGAAATTCACACGCGTTTATGTGCTCAGTATGGGAATAATGCGTCATCACGGCGAAGAGTGTACGAGTGGATTCAAATGTTCAAGGAAGGTCGGACATGTATGACAAATAAAAGAAATTGCTTCTTCATTAGACATCAGTCAAGGGTCAGCCTATTCGATAGTTCATGGCATTCTTGGCTTTCACAAGGTTTGTGCAAGATGGGTGCCCAAACAGTTGACAGAAGAGCACAAGCGTTATCGTATGGACGTCTGCTCTCGTCTTTTGGCGCGGTATCATAATGAAGGTGAAAACATTTTGGAGCGCATTATCACTGGAGATAAAACGTGGATCCATCACTATGAACCAGACAGCAAACGACAGAGCATGCAATGGAAGCATCCAACATCTTCCGTTGCAAGGAAGTTCAAAGCGCAGCCGTCAACAGGTAAAGTTATGCTAACACTGTTTTGGGATACACGAGGTGATATCCTTGAACATTATTTAGAGCGTGGAACTACAATAACAAGTGCATCGTATTCTGAAATGCTTCGGAATGAGTTAAAGCAAGCAATTCGCACAAAACGGAGAGGGAGATTGTCGGAGGTTGTTATTCTGTTACACAATGCGTACCCTCTACCGCTGCACAGACTAGAAAATGCTTCAGAACTTAAATTTGAAGTTCTCGACCATCCAGCCTACAGTCCAGACCTGACACCTTCGGATTTTCACCTGTTTGGGCCACTAAAAGACGCTTTGAGAGGTCAGCGATTCCAAGGCGATGATGACCTGAAGGAGGCGGTGCATGACTGGCTACGCACACAGCCAAAATCATTCTTTTGTGATGGCATTAGGAAGCTTGTAGATCGCTGGACTAAGTGTATTGAGAACAGGGAGACTATGTTGAGAAGTGATGTGTTTATAATCTGTCAGATGTGACAATAAAATTGTGAAAATAAAAAGTGCGGATACTTATTGAATTACCCTCGGATGTCTTAGAGTAATATTGTGAAACGAGTGATTTCATGAAGTCCCTGACATTTTCAGTAATTTCGCCTAGTTACTGTTTCACTCAGGGACTTCAGTAAGTTACTGAAATACTTAAGAATTTTACCTAACCTAACCTAACTTCCTGAAGCCCCCGAGTGAAACAGTAATTACGCGAAATCACTCGTTTCGCAATCTTACTAGGGATTTTATAAAATCACAAGTTTCATAATCTTACTGTAGGACATATACACACACACACACACACACACACACACATATATATATATACATACACACACACACTCGTATATATGATGTTGCATCACTATATATTATAACATAAAACGTTTTACGAGTTTCATAAAGTTAATTAAAATTTTAATTAGTCTCACACACACACACACACACACACACACACCACACACACACACACACACACACACACATGTTAGCTACTTTACAAAACCGACATTTTCACACAACTTCACATATTCAGTCCGGTATCGCGACATTCATCCAATCTAAAATACCTAATAAATTGAACATTACCTAACCTAGCGTAACCTAACCTAACGTTAGTTATAGCTCCCCCTTTTCACGCTAAAAGATAGCATTTTTAAAGATAAACCACCGCGACACTGCAATGTGATACGCACGTTCGTGTGGCGATGGAATCTGTGTGTACCCTCAAGACTGTCGCGATTCCGTAGGGAAGACAAGAACACACACACACATTTAGACAGTTTTATAGAAAAATGTATGTATACAGACTCGCGGAAAAAATTCGCCGTGAAACAAATTTGTAAAAAGCATAAAAAAATACGAATTTGTAATATTATGTTTTCTTTGGATATTTTATTCTTTTGGTTGCACTAATAAAATTTTCCAAAACAAAACCCAATCATTACCAACCAGTAATTTGTTATGCTTTTTAAAAATTTTGCGTTTCTAGCCGAACTTTTCTCCGGAACTGATCAACTATGCATAATCATATAATATATATATATATATATAATATATATATATATATACGAGTAGAGCGATGATGTGGAGAGGGTACAAACCTCATCTCTCAGACACTTTGGAATTTCCAGATTTCTTTTCGAGTGACAGACGAAATTAAAAATCATATTACGATTCTAAAATTAAATATTACGAGATTAAAGTTGAATTTTAATCTTTTTCTCTCCTAACGATGCTTTAAGTCAGTTAAAAGATTTAAAATAAAATTAATTCAATATACGAAACCTGGTATTCAAAATACAAATTTTTAATTCACTTTTCTATTTTATTCTATTACGTATTGTATATTGAATAGATAATTTCATCTTACATATATATATATATATATATATATATATATATATATATATATATATATTACGGTT
>JAJOZX010005353.1:50000-162500 GCA_023014485.1 Bathynomus jamesi | reverse complement strand
GGAGGATCTTTCTACATTGGGGTCATTTTCTAAAACATCCTTGATCTTCTCCCAGTGCCAGAAGAAGTCCATCAGATTTCCTGTTGTCAGTGTCTTGACAAGCTCTTCTTCCTCTTCATTTGATTCCTCTGATACCCTGTAAATTGCGTAGTAAAACTGCGTGACATCCGTCCTTTCTGAGCGCTCAACAAAGACTGATGCCCTGCGGGCAGGCGACGATTAATAGAGGGAGGACGATTAACGAAATAATGGTGTTAAATAGGGAACGATGATAGATCGAAACGACGATAGTCGATGGCAACGATTATAGAGGGACTACTGACTACTTCACTGATTGAGTTTCTCGTTGTTATACGTCTCCTTACAAACATACTTCTGAAATTGTTAAAAAGGCTCAATTTTGGTTTCGTCAGTCTCGAGTACATTTTTATTCGTCTCTTCTATCTTCGTTATTTTGCGAAAGCAAGTCTTTTTTATGTTAATATTGCTTAGTTTAGACTTTAGACTGTGTAGCTGCTGCTTTGACTCTAAGATCTCCAACATTCTTTGATGAGCTTTTTAACAATTGCAGAAGAATATTTGTGTGAAGAGACGTAGCCATGAGAAGTTCAAGAAGGAGTGTACCGCAAGCAGTTAAACATGAAGATGGATCTATAATGTTCTGGGGATATTTCTCTGCTAATGATAATATATACACAAGGGTAATTCAATAAGTATCCGCACTTTTTATTTTCACAATTTTGTTTTCACATCGAATAGATTATAAACACATCACTTCTCAACATAGTCTCCCTGTTTCTCAATACACTTGGTCCAACGATCTACAAGCTTCCTAATGCCATCACAAAAGAATGTTTTTGGCTGTGTGCGTAGCCAGTCATGCACCGTCTCCTTCAGGTCATCATCGCCTTGGAATTGCTGACCTCTCAAAGCGTCTTTTAGTGGTCCAAACAGGTAAAAATCTGAAGGTGCCAGGTTTGATTGTAGGCTGGATGGTCGAGAACTTCAAATTTAAGTTCTTGAAGGCATTTTCAGTCTGTGCAGTGGTATGAGGGCGCGCATTGTCGTGTAACAGAACAATACCTTCCGGCAATCTCCCTCTCCGTTTTGTGTGAATTGCTTGCTTTAACTCATTCCGAAGCATGTCAGAATACGATGCACTTGTTACTGTAGTTCCACGCTCTAAATAATGTTCAAGGATAGGGCCTCGTGTATCCCAAAACAGTGTTAGCATAACTTTACCTGTTGACGGCTGCGCTTTGAACTTCCTTGCAACGGGAGATGTTGGATGCTTCCATTGCATGCTCTGTCGTTTGCTTTCTGGTTCATAGTGATGGATCCAGGTATGGACGTCTGCTCTCGTCTTTTGGCGCGGTATCATAATGAAGGTGAAAACTTTTTGGAGCGCATTATCACTGGAGATGAAACCTGGATCCATCACTATGAACCAGAAAGCAAACGACAGAGCATGCAATGGAAGCATCCAACATCTCCCATTGGAAGGAAGTTCAAAGCGCAGCCGTCAGCAGGTAAAGTTATGCTAACACTGTTTTGGGATAAACGAGGCCCTATCGTTGACCATTATCTAGAGCGTGGAACTACAGTAACAAGTGCATCGTATTCTGACATGCTTCGGAATGAGTTAAAGCAAGCAATTCGCATAAAACGGAGAGGGAGATTGTCGGAAGGTGTTATTCTGTTACATGACAATGCGCACCCTCATACCGCTGCACAGACTAGAAAATGCCTTCAAGAACTTAAATTTGAAGTTCTCGACCATCTAGCCTACAGTCCAGACTTGGCACCTTCAGATTTTTACCTGTTTGGACCACTAAAAGACGCTTTGAGAGGTCAGCGATTCCAAGGCGATGATGACCTGAAGGAGGCGGTGCGTGACTGGCTACGCACACAGCCAAAACATTCTTTTGTGATGGCGTTAGGAAGCTCGTAGATAGCTGGACTAAGTGTATTGAGAAACAGGGAGTCTATGTGGAGAAATGATGTGTTTATAATCTGTCAGATGTGAAAATAAAATTGTGAAAATAAAAAGTGCGGATACTTATTGAATTACTCTCGTATACATAATATATATATATATATATATATATATATATATATATATATATATATATATATATATATATATATATATTATATATAATGTACAGGGTGGCCACAAAGTCCCTTTGCATGAAAAACAAGGACAACATACAGACATGCTGTAATTTCACTGCAAAGGGACTTTGTGGCCACTATGTAGTGGTGATATTATGAAAATTGCTCTTCTTCTGGTTTGCATTTAGCGTGGTCTGTTGAGGGTGATTATTTGTCGTCGTGATGTTCAATACATTCACCATCAGCTTCAACAACAACTTGTAACCTTTTAGGCCACTGGGATATTGCAACTTGAATTAGCTGCGTTCAGCAGCTCTCCAATTCTTTCCCATTGTTAATTCTGACTCCACGGTAATTCTGGACAGTTTGGTGCATGGACAAAGATTGGATTCAATGAAGTGTGCGCAGTTTGCCTGTAGGCAATCAATGGTGAATTGAGAACAGTGTATCGTTGCGCCATCTTCTATATAAATGAAGTGTGGCATCTGTTTCTCAATGCAAGGCAACCTGCAGGAAAAGTCTTAAAAGTAACATTTTAAATTTATTTTCACGCCTCTTCCAATGAATATGAGTTCAGTTTTACCAAGAAAAGAAACGGCAACAGCATACATCACAGAGCCACAGAAATGTGGCCTTTCCTTCAAAGGTCATACAAACGATATTTCTGCTTTCTTGTCGACAGTCGCGTAGACAATGGTCATTCTAACTGTTTTGTTTTTCCCACAGGCACAGTATAATGCTTCTTATCGGTAAGCCAAATTTTACTGATGGACTGCTTGGTGCAGAAATCTCTCAACAGGCGCTTACAGCTGTTCAATTGTATTTTCTCTAT
This sequence comes from Bathynomus jamesi, assembly GCA_023014485.1. Taxonomy (NCBI): domain Eukaryota; kingdom Metazoa; phylum Arthropoda; class Malacostraca; order Isopoda; family Cirolanidae; genus Bathynomus; species Bathynomus jamesi. The sequence goes on along the minus strand of JAJOZX010005353.1, from coordinate 159,553 downwards.
ATCTATCGTTAGTCTATGCACGTTTACTCTCTTAAACACCTCTAGGTTAAGATCAAGTTTAGGTAGCTGCACGGATCGTCATAAGATGCTTGTAATCCTGGGGATTCATCGGGCGCTCATGCTGGTACATTTTCTTTGCTGTAGATCAACTCACCGACAACAATGATGTACAGTATTCTGCCGCGTGAGCAGAGTGTGGCCTGCCAGCACCAGGACGTCTTGCAGTGTTACTCGTAGACCTTAGCTTTTCCAACAAGAATTTTACAGTATTTTTTTCTAACTTACCAAACACGACATTATCACACTAAGAGTAGGCTAAGGCCTTCAGGCCATTGGCTACGTGATTACATAATATGTCATACGTAAACAGATTTTTCTCGTCACAGTGCAGTGCGCATGGGCATAGCATAACGAACTTTATGCATGTAATTCTTTAGAAATTCCTTAATATCTTTTATTGTTTTGCTAATATATAAAAAAGATAGCAGACCAAATTGAAACCAATTAAATTACCTATCCAACTGTCTAAACTGCGTTTAGATAAAGTCTTTTACTACAAAAATATAAATAATGACAATTTGGCCAATTTTATTTTTTGCACCATCCTGTATACAGTATAATATATATATATATATATATATATATATATATATATATATATATATATATATATATTTCATATTTTCAAACATAGAGCGCAGATGAGATATATTTTTCTAAAGGATCCGCGTAATTCATGTAACCAATTCATCGAATCGCACTCGCGATTGAGATCTACAGTATAATGGATTATAATTTATGGAAATGCAAATCCAGCTTTATTGGATTGTATTGATAATCACCGTGTATCTTAATCCCAATGTAATTTTCTTATCGCGATTACCTCAACGGCAGCCAATCCGTTTAAGGCAAAGATAATCTCCATTTTAGGATTGGATAATCTCTATTTTGGGATTAGATAATACCCATCAAAGAGTGGGCATGATGAGAAGAAATATGAGCCAATTCGATACCCGTGGAGTAATGTTGTCAAAAGGGTTTTATTGAGACGAATCAGCGATATCAGTGTCACTCCAAATTATCTTGGGATTCGAGAGAGAGAGAGAGAGAGAGAGAGAGAGAGAGAGAGAGAGAGAGAGAGAGAGAGAGAGAGAGAGAGTTGCTGAGTTTTATTCTTTAAAATGAAATAGAAAAAAAGTAATCGATTTGGAATATAGAATCCGAAATGTTTCTTTGCTTTGAGTTTTAGTAGAAAGATTAATTAATTTGTTTAGCATCTTCATACAATTTAAATTAAAATGTTTCAGTTTGCTTTAAATTATTTTTGCTCTTAAAAATTACATTTAATATGTAAATATATTACAAAATTCGGAGCAAGTGTAATTTACGTACCCCTGACGCAAAAGGGGACACAAACTACACTACAGACTACACTACAATTATTCGTTTTACCCCTGCGGGTCGATTTTGATATGAGAATAGGTTTTTCTGGTGTATTTGGTGTGTTTTATTCAAATCTGACCTTCATTTCTTGTGCAAATGAATTACTGAATGCCCGGTTAGATTAACTGAATGCCCAATTAGGTCAACTGTATGCCCTTGATAATTGGTTAGGTTGTCGTGATATTTATTTTCGTTAGTTTTAATGAAAATATCACGACTTAACACCAACTAACGCAGAATCGCTTAATAGTAAATACATAGTGTCTACAGACAGACAGGGAGTAAAGAATTCATTCTCTTTATTCTTGATTGAAAGAAAATCTTAAAAGAACTTTTCATCAAAACATTTGAAGGACAGGACCGGAAATAATTCCATTATATACTTCCAATCCCAAATTGTTGGACAAATTAATAAAGAAAATAAGGTACAAAAAGAAATGACAGTATTAAACAGCACATTTTGACCAAAGATAATAAGAAACTGATAGGAAGGAGCTAAAAACCTCAACGTATGTCGACAGTTAGCAGCGAACGAGGAAGCTTCTAACAGTGGCTGTATCCTCCAGCGCGGAACACGTCAACGCGAAGAAGAAGCGACGTCAAACCGAAACATCAACGCGCTGGTGGCCAAACTTCTTCAAATCTCCGTGCAGCGGGCTGTCTACGGTTGGCCAGACTGGCAGTTGACGGCCTGTTGCATGGCACGGTCAGAGTGCCGATTGGCTCCCGGGGCCGGACCTATACCAGCGTGCTCCCCGGACTACTCTTACTCTCCGGCGACATAAAGACTAATCCAGGCCCAACTACAACTTACACATGTCACCATACACAAAGACACAGACACAATAGGACCATGAGACACATACAGAAGCATAATATTAACATATTACAGTACAACGTAGATGGCCTTACAAACAAAATCATGCAGCTTAGGGAATTCGTACACAAACAAAACGTTCACATAGCACTTATACAAGAAACAAAACTAAAACGCACACAAAAACACCCACCATTTCTGACTTCACGGCGATCCGTCAAGATCATACTGGTGGTCACCGGGGTGGACTCATCACTTACATACGTAAAAGCATTAGTTACAATGATGCCACCCAAAACATTACAAACACAATCCAAGCAGATAACACGATAGAAATACAGGCAGTTAATATTAAAACACGCGCAAAACACACCACCACACATCAACATTTACATCCCACCAGATAGTTCACCTCAGGTGCCAGCCAATTACAATCCACAGTTACACAATCCGGCCTCACTCACTAATGTCATCTTAGGAGGAGACTTCAACGCTAAAGACACTAGTTGGTACCTGCACAACCAAAGCAACACCATAGGCGCCAACATAGCCACACAACTAAACAACCTCTTCATTCTTAACAATGCAGAAGAACATGCACACATACCACATCAAGCAGGATACTCAAACTCCTCGCCAGACATAACGTTCTGTTCCCCCTCACTAGCAACACATACACACTGGAGAACAGAAAAAAACAACTGTCATCAGACCACCCATCATCATTACAACAGGTTCTACACTCTGCTCCAACAGCCTTAGGCACACTTACAGAAATTACAAGAAAGCTGATTGGGAACAGTTCAAAATACAGACTGAGGAACAATTCACCACATTAAACAGCACACCCATCATAAACATTAATACAACACTCAAGACATTCAATCAGATCATCAATAATGCAAACAAATACATACCCAAGGGCAACATTAGGAAATACAACCCAAATTACACTAGAGAAATAGCCCACCTCATAAGGCAACGTAACAACCTCAAACATAATACACAAACACCACACACAGAAGCCATAAAACAGCAGATACAACAGCTCAACACAGAAATAAACAACAAACTTAAAGAAAAACAAACAGAAACATTTAGGGAATTCATAACAACACTAAACCACCACAGATACAGCCAGGCTATACAAGACTATAAACAGCATTACCCACTCTAACAGCGGCATTCACACCTCACACGCGGCTATCTGTCGCAGCCAAAATAATATCCCAACATATACACAACAAGCTAACATTCTAGTTAATCACTGCGCAAAGATAAGTCACTTAAACAGAGACAACAACCAGAAACACGCAGACAGACAAACAGCCAGACACAAGAAAACCTACAGACTCGACACGACCATTACACCTTCAATACAGACCAGACCACTAAGTTCATCAAAAACATTAAGAATTCGAAGGCTACTGGACCAGACAACATATCTAACATACACCTTATAAACACTTGGGCCCACAGGGAATACTAGCTCTCACAAACATCAGCACATATTCATACCAGCACTGTATTATTCCTGACATATGGAAACAAGGTAAAATTATTACACTACTCAAACCAAACAAAAATCCAACAGAACCAGCTTCCTATAGACCCATTACTTTACTATGCACACCTTCCAAAGTAACAGAAAGACTAATCTTACAAATCACCAACCCACACATACCACTATCGCCTACTCAACATGGATTCAGACCTCACCACTCAACCACAACATTACTCACTAACCTCACGCAGCACATCATGGATGGCATCAACTCCAGACGACCAGCTCAACGTACACTATTAGCAACAATAGACATTAGTAAAGCATTTGATGCTATCCCACGCTTCTCTCTCAAAAATAAAATACTCAACACAAACATGCACAATAACACCAAAAGGTGGCTGAGCAACTATCTTTCAGGAAGATACTCACATGTCACATTTAATGGCAAGTCATCCAAAAACAAACTTTTTCCGAACGGGGCCCCTCAAGGCTCTGTTCTCTCACCAACACTGTTCAACTTATACATGCATGACATTCCAACAACCATAGATAACAAGCTTACCTTATCATCATATGCAGATGACATCACTCTAGCATCCACCCACAAAACATCGACACCGCTACAAATAACCTACAAACATGCATAAACAGTATACAAGACTGGCTCACACACAATAGACTCAAAGTAGCGCCCACAAAATCAACCATCACCTTGCTAACAAGCAACACAAAGGAACACCACATAACTCCACAGATTACACTAAACAACACCAACATTCCACACACTCACAGGACCAAAATACTTGGGGTCACATACAACATCATTATCTTTTGCAAACCACATTCAGGACATTAAAAACAAATGTACGTCAAGACTTAACACACTTAGGATACTAACAGGCACAAACTTTGGACACCAGCAGGAAACAACATCACTCATATACAAACAATATATTCGCTCAGTTATGGACTATGCTAGCCCATACTGGGCACCCATTATCTCAAACACACACATAAACACCTTACAGACAATACAAAACAACGCACTTCGTATCATTACAGGATGTACTCAAACAACACTAATAGAACATCTGCACACAAAAACAAAAATACTGAAAGTTAGGGAACATTAAGACATGAGGGGAACACAATTCATGGTAGCAGCGACAACTAACCCACAACACCCTTGCTACTACATGTACAATCATACACCAACACCTTGCACCATTAAGGTAACACCAGAGAGACATTATAACCAAATACTCCATTCCATACCACGCCCCACAGACATCACACAGTACAGAAAACACATACACACACACCTAACCCACAAAGCACTGACACGACTCGGTCCGAATGCGGTCCTAGGTACGAAGCCGCCACCCATTGACAGGTCAGAGACCAGCCTGAACAGATCGGATCGAGTTAACTTAGCACGATAATACGATTCCGATGTGGACATCACCCCAACTTACAGACATATAAACAGACTAGACAACTCCACAGACGACACCTGCCACTTGTGCCAGGACACACCACAAACAATTGAGCACATTATGACAGACTGTACTGCTCTAGCACAACAACGAACACAACACAACATCACTAGTGCGCTGAACCTCTGGTCCACTCCGGAGAAGGCGATCGGTTACCTGCTTCGCCGCCGGCTTGCTCGATCAGGGTGGGCTGATCGGCTAACCAACAACTACAACTAACGAAAATATCACGACAACCTAACCAATTATCAAGGGCGTACAGTTGACCTAACCGGGCATTCAATTAACCTAACTGGGCATTCAATAATTCATTTGCAAAAGAAATGAAGGTCAGATATGAATAAAACACACTAAATACACCAGAAAAACCTATTCTCATATCAACGGGTAAAACGAATAATTACCACCATACCATTTCAATCGATTTTAATCGATCCAAAAATGGCTCATATCTCTGTTAATATCAATTTGCACAAGAAATACCATAGAAGAAAATAGATTCAGATTTAAATTTTACATAAGAAAAACAGGATCTTGTGGGTTGTTGTATTAAATAAAAAAATGAAGTAAATGATCCAAACCCATATAAAATTATACTTACAGTGAATTGGGATTTTACTTCATGTGAGAAATTAAAAAAATTATTAATTCCAAGTAAATATAACTTTGTATTCAATCTATTTTAAATCATACTTATTTTCAAGTACGTAACATACTAATTTACTTTTAACAAAATTGTTAAAATTTTGAACACAACACTTTGTTAACCTAAAAGCCAAACAAATGCTTTGTTTAAATGTTTAAAGTAAACGTTTTTGAGTGTATATATATATATATATATATATATATAATATATATATATATATATATATATATATATATATAAATTATATATATATATATATACCGGGATCTTTTCCGTTTGACTGCCGCCATTGAAACATAAGAGGTGAGTGCCCCAACCTTCTTTACTTAGCCTTATAAGGGTAACTAACGAAAATATCACGACCTAACCTAACCAATCGTTAGGTCAACTGTACGACCTTGACGATTGGTTAGGTTAGGTCGTGATATTTTGTTAGTTAGCCTTATAAAGCTAACTAAAGAAGGCTGGAGTTTAATTATGTTTCAATGGCGGCAGTCAAACGGAAAAGATCCATATACCGTATTATATATATATCGACTGAAATAGTATGGTGGTTATTATTCGTGGTAATTATTCGTGCCATACTTTGGGGGTGATTTGGGGGGGGGGGTGATATCAAGTAAAAAAGTTAATACAACATCGGTGCTATTTCCAATCGTTGCGGAGGTACGGACGTTTAAAGATACACGGAAAAAAATAAACAAGAGTATTAATCCGATGTATTTATTACTACATTTTATGAGATACACCTAATAAATGTTCAAAATGTCCGCCTTGGTTTTCAATGCACACCCTTGCTCGTTCCAAACAAGAGTCCACTACCCATTGAATCATTTCGGGGTATTCTCGTATGTAAGCAGCGGCACCAATAATGCGACGCAAGAGTTCCTCTCTCGTTTGTAGTTTGGTCTTGTAGACTATCTTTCATAAGGCCCCATAAAAAGAAATCTAACGGGGTTAGGTAGTGGTAGTGGTTAGTAGTGGTAACTTCGTTAACCGAAACTACCACCAGTGCTGCCATCTATCGAATTACACACAAGTAGGGATTTGTTGTTTGCACATCTTAAAATGTTCGTAGCTCCACAACAGTTGGAAATAGCACCTATGTTGTGTTTACTCTTTTACTCGATATCACTCCTCCCCAAATCACCCCCAAAGTATGGCAGATCGGTTGTAAAACACCTTTTATTATATTAGTGATGTACCCATTCCAAATTTTAGCCAATGCCGATTCAATGAAAAACTGCCGATACCGATGCCGATTCGTTACATTGAAAAAATCAGTTCCCTTCATAAATTTCTGTGAAAACTTTCAATTTTCAGATTTTTACATTGCAAATTTGTTTAAATACTTTTCCTCAGCTCACTCCAAAATATACAGTACCAGAATTTGTTACTTATATACCGTAGCTTAAATAATGTTCAAAAGTTTTACTATTCAGTAAAATGATAAAATAATTTTTATTTTAGTTTCATAAGTTGAATACTAATATTTAAAGTAATTGTTTTTCCTTATGTTGAAGGTGTTTTCTTTCTTCCACAATGTCAACAACAAAAAAATTTTCCATTAAAATTTTAAATCCCTGGTGACCAATTCAATTAAAAATAATGGATATATAATCTGGGTTTATAAAAGGTGTTTTAAGATACAAACTATAAAATACAACTTAATATAGAATTATTATTAATGTAGAGTAGGAGATTACAATAGTTTATAATACTTAGAGATTAGCTAGTGAGAGAAAATGTAAATTTATGGGCAACTTAACTTACTAAGCTTTGCCTTTTTTTGTGAATGTAAAATATTTGTATATAATTACACTTTGAAATGAGTATAAATGATCATAAACAGTGTTTTTCGCCTATTCATTTTTCTATAAATATAGATTTTGTTTTGTAATTAAAATTTTAAAATTTCTAAGAATCAGTAAGAGAATCAGCTAAATTTGGCCGATGGCCGATGGCCGATGCCGATGCTTATGCCCCAAAAATGGTTGATTCTGCTGGTGCCGATGCTGATTAATCGGTACACCACTAATATATATATATATATATATATATATATGCAGTAAAATCACAAAATAATACGTGATCTTATTAATAAGCAAACAACCACAGGAATTCGTTTCTTTTTTCCTTTTTCCTTGTGGTTGTTTGCTTATATATATATATATATATATATATATATATATATATATATTTCATGTTTTATTTTTCCTTCATGGTTATTTCCATCATAAATATTATTCACGTGTTACTTTCGTGAAATAATTTCATATATATATATGATGAAAATAACCGAAAGAAAAATAAGAACAAAAAATAGTGCTCAAGCGCTTTCGTCTAATGACATCCTCAGGAACATCAAAATTAATAACAAGATCGAGAAAGTATATACAATTCATATAGAGTAAAAAAAGTGATATGATTGGTGCCGAAAATATTGGAGGAGGAGCATACAATACAAGTGGGAAAGCTATCAGAGCTTTAGAGCGAAAAAAGGCCCTGGCTAAGGATGAAAGTGTTTATAAGTTGAATGATAGAAGACCCAATACTGTTTCTATTAGCAATGTTGCTTGAGCGAAACAAAAATTAAGAATTATGCCAATCCATATAATGGGACAACTCTGACAAATGGACAAAAAAGGGCTTTCGACGACTGTCCCGTTCCAACTGAATATCGATGTTGTTTTACACGTGTGTTCAAGTCTTTTCCCGTCTGTCCAGTGTAAAAGGATTTTTCCTTCTGGTTATGTTCATCATAAATTTATATATATATATTATATATATATATATATATATATATATATATATATATATATATATCAGGCATGGGGACGAGGCCTGGCCTCAGGCCTCGAAGCTGAGGCTGAGGCCGAGGCCGAGGCCTTTTTAGGGGAAACCTCACGAGGCCTTAAGCTTGTTAGCCTGAAGGTGTTTGCATCCAGAGGTGTGATATTCGGATGCAAATAACGAATGCTGTATTTGCACCTTTGGGTGCATATACTCACTTCGAAATCTTTTACGAATAAGCTCCGCCATGCTTTGGGAAGGCTCAACAATCTAGTCTAGCCTAGGTCTAAAGCTCTTCCAAAGGTAACCTACCGTAGCCTCACACTAGGCTGTGTTTCTTCTTTTTTTGAAATCCATAAGGAAAAGCAAGATTCTACTAAAAATTAATGAATAAAGACATAGCTCACTTCACTTATCTAATAAAAGGGAATTATTAAGCATTAAGCACGTTCATCTATCACACGCGGCCACACCACAACACCGACACGCTGTGTTTACACTTGCCGGGTCACACAGTCAGACACAGATGCCAGAACAAAATTTCCTAGGCACCATACATTAGCCCAATAACCTTTTATTTCTCATTTCATGCAGTTCTTATTTCTCATTTTAATATACCCACAATATTTCAAGTATTTATGATAATATGTGGAAAGTTATGATGTGAAGATGATCTAGCAAAATATTTCAAGATGATTGTACTAACTCACTGAGTGTTGATCGTATAATTTCTGAATGGCTACAATTATTAGCGACTCTAGCGAGCATTGCAAACAGAGCTACATTTGGAGATGCATTACTTTTTTAAGTTTTGCATTTTTGTGTATCTTGAGAATAAGAAATTGTGGTTTTAAAGTGTATCAAAGATCACTAATGTAATTGTAGCTTGTACTATATGTAAAAGATGTTTCTGATGTACGGTAGGCCTATACGTATGAAGTTTATATCATGCCATTACTATATAATTATATATATGATAATAATATAATAACGATAATATTAAGAATATATTTGCACCTGATATTTCAACATGTTATATATGAAATTTGATTCAAGAGTATATTTGCACCTGATATTATCCCTCATCCGACATTTCTAAAGTTATATGTATAATACTTTATATCATTAAAGTAAGTGAAAAAGACAGAAAAAATTATTTGCAAACAGTATAACAATTTACATCTCAGTTATAATGCCGATATTAGCAAAATTATTGTTTGCATCCGATATTATATACTCATTTCAAATCATATTATTTAGAAGTTTATATGTTACAATTTTTGACGGGCGAAAAACAAAATTATCGACGCTAGTAGCTAGTTATTATCAGTATACCAGGTGATTCTTCTTTAGTTTGGCCTAATTTTTGTTATAGAAATAGATACAGTACAATAGTTTATACACATAAATAACACAACCACATTATATGAGCTCAGTTCAACTGATGACCAACTGATAGGTTGTTTTCCCACACTAGTTTTGCTACATTAAGTCATTTGGTCTACTGCTGACTGACTGAATAATATTTATATACCGCGACATGTATAATATTTATGTACCTAACGTCACAGTGACCTGTCACTATTCTGTTTGTCACCTAACTGAATAGTATTTATCAAAGACTGCCGCCTGACTAGTCACCTGGCTGAATAATATTTATGAAAGTATGCCGCCACATACGGTCACCTGTCAGGCCATGGTCCTCACCTGAAGAATATCCACTCCAAGCGCGCCCACCTGAAGACTCTCCACCCCAACGCTACTGGGGGTTGAAAATTACAGAACAGAACAAATCAGGATTCCCTAAGGCTTCACGAAAGTCATGAGGCCTTTCCACTTTTCAGCTGGCCTCGAGCCCGAGGCCGGCTTCGAGGCCGAGGCCAGACCTCAGCCCCATGTCTGATATATATATTAAAAAATTCCTTCATCCGACAAAAATGTGAAAATCTATCCAATTCTAATTCTTCTCGCTCTTACTGCATCTAGCTAAGAACCTCCTCAACAATTTACTTCTTCTTCCATTTACTTCCTCTTTTCCATTCCGACGGCACAGTTGCCGTCTCTTCTCCTGACAAAGCTGAACTCTTCGCTCAAACTTTCGCTTACAATTCAACCCTAGACGATTCCGGTGCTGTTCCTCCATCTCCTCCTCCCTCTGACTTTATTATGTCTGAAATTAGAATCTCTTCTAAAGATGTTTTTCTGCCCTATCTGGGCTCAACTCTAGGAAGGTGTACAGTCCTGATGGTGTTCCTCCTGTTGTTCTTAAGAACTGTGCCTCTGTGCTGACACCCTGCCTAGGCAAACTCTCTCATCTTTGTCTCTCATCTGGTACTTTTCCTTCCTGCTGGAAGTTCTCTTTCATTCAGCCTGTTCCAAAGAAGGGTGACCGTTCTCAACCCTCCAGTTATCGTCCAATTGCTTTGATTTCTTGCCTTTCCAAAGATTTTAAATCTATCCTTAATAGGAAGATTCTTAAACATCTTTCTTCACACAATCTTCTTTCAGATCGCCAGTATGGATTCCGGAACGGACGCTCTACTGGTGATCTTCTTGCATATCTCTCTGACTCTTGGTCATCCTCCTTTCGGGATTTCGGTGAAACTTTTGCTATTGTGCTAGACATATCAGAAGCTTTTGATAGAGTGTGGCACAAATCTTTAATTTCGAAACTGCCCTCCTTCGGTTTCTATCTTTTTATCTGTGCCTTCATCTCTAATTTCCTTTCTGGCCGATCTATAGCTGCAGTTGTAGATGGCCACTGTTCTTCTCCAAAAGCTATTAACAATGGTGTTACTCAGGGTTCTGTCCTGTCGCCCACTCTTTTTCTTTTATTTATTAATGATCTTTTAATTCGCACTTCTTGTCCTATTCACTCCTATGCCGATGATTCCATTCTTCACTTCTCCATCCACTTCCCAAAGCGTCCCTCTCAACAGTCACTCCATGATTCGCGTAGTACGGCTATGGAGCACCTGACCTCTGATCTTTCTGCTATCTCTGAGTGGGCAGAGAAAACCTTATGGCTTTCAATGCCTCAAAACCTCAGTTCCTCCATCTGTCTATACGTCACAATCTTCCACACGACATCCCCTTACCTTCAACAACACACAACTCAATCCATCCTCTTCTCTTAACATTCTTGGTGTTTCCTTTTTTAGTGATCTTTCCTGGAAAGATCACATATACTCTCTTTCTAAAACATCTTCTAAGATGTTAGGTGTGCTGTATCACCTCCGCGGTTTCTTCAACCCCACTCAGTTGCTGTCTCTGTACAGGGGTCTTGTTCGCCCCTGTATGGAGTATGGTTCTCATGTGCTGGGTGGTTCAACCCACACGGCCGTACTTGACCGGGTGGAATCAAAGGCTTTTCCTCTCATCAAATTCCCGCTTCTTACTGATTGTCTTCCATCTCTCTCTCTCTCTCTTCGCCGCATTGTTGCCTCACTTTCACTTTACTATCGCCATCATAACGGACATTGCTCTTCTGAACTCTCTAAATGCATGCCTCCTCCTTTAAGGAGAGCAGGCATCATTCCTTTCCTGTCCAACTATCTAATGCAAGGGTTAATCGGTTTTCAGTCTTTCATCTACTCAACCGGTCAACTCTAGAACAATCTTCCTCAATCCATCTTTCCTCCTGTCTATGACCTCCCATCTTTCAAACGCAGAGTATCTAGGCATCTCGAAAACCCGGGCCTTGATTTTGGTTCTGTTCTCCTGCTTTTGCGGGCATTCGCCCTTGGCCCCTCCTTCCTGCATAAAAAAGTCATCGATGCATTCATAGTTTAAGTGGAAGTGTATATATATATATATATATATGTGTGTGTGTGTGTGTGTGGTATACGGTTATATCCAATTTTAAAACATTGAATTTATCCTAATTACACCAAAAAGACTTGGAGAACTATTTAAAAATGTTTCTCTTTCACAACGAATTAACGATGCCTTGTGGAACGTCAGTAAATTTTTGGACTGAATTCTTCGTCGTAGAAGCGCAAAATGTTTCGGTATTAATGCGGCAATATATTTAATACCGAAGTGATAATAACTCGTTTAAAAAACCGTCTTCAAACCCGGAGCTGGTTCTATATAATAAGTCGGTTAAAGAAGTTGCCTGCATAGCTTTACTAAAGCATAATAAAGAGGAACGAATAGTTGATGAGTGTCCTCCAATTTCACGCATCGACTATTTCTCAAGTCGAAGACAGACTAACTGAATCTAAATGACTCTTTAATATAGGTGTTACTCCGCTTTTATTGATATTTTATTGTTTTCTGTTACGTCAATGATTTTCATTCGCTTTTAATTATACACCATTTTTAAACGAGGTCTTTTTCATTTTGCTCAATTTGGGGCATTCTTTTGAGAACCTTTTACAGGCCGTTATACAGTCGTTTACCTATATTTTCTTTATATATATATATATATATATATATATATATATATATATATATATATATATATATACACACTCTATATATGTGTATATATATATATACACGCCTCGGTGGTGTAGTGGTTAGCGTCGCTGACTACGAATCCATCGGCCCCGGGTTCGAGACCCGGTGACGGCAGCCGGCGCACAGTAAAACCCAGCTGTTCATCGTTCCACACAATAAAGAAAGTGGTTGGTAGATAAATGGGTACCCTGGGTGGCACAGTGGTTAAGAAGCTGGGCTGCTGGGCTGCTGACGTGGTTCGGATTTCACGTTAAACTGTAGGTCTAAGGCGGAGTGACAAGCTTGACCTTCGTCAGAATGAACAATTCAGGTGGAAGCAAAACCAAGGTTATATATATATACATATATATATATATATACTTACTACTTACTTACATACTTATATACTTAGTACTTACTTACTTATCAAATATACTGTATATATATATATATATACTTACTTTAGATTACTTTAGGTGAGTTTGAACGACGGTTCAGGATCGACCTACGGTCGACCCCTCTGCAGCATCCCGCCTCATTTGAGGGATTTGGTGAAGGAGGGAATTGCTGTCTGATCTCCTCCTGCCCTCGTAGCCAGCCACGCATGGCTGGTCAGGGACTTTGCACAGGAATCTGTCCAGCTGGTTCTTGAAGTTATTCAGGTCGGTGTGCTGGAGATTCCTCATTTCTTTTAGTAGGACATTGAAAAGCTTTGGGCCTCGTATTCTGAGGGTGTTTTCCATCCTTGTTTTCATGGCTCCTTGTCACACCGCAGCTCGAACCGTACGAAATCTGCCTCTTCTCTCATTCCAGTTTGTTTCTATTTCATTTCTAAGGTTAGGGACAGAGCCCTCAAGTATTTTCCATATGTATATTAGTGTGTACCGCTCTCGCCTTCTTTCGAGAGAGTAGAGTTCCAGTCGAGACCAGTAGTCTTCACCTTCCGTTTCCTCTATCTTAGACGTAAAAGTCCTTTGTATAGCTTCATTGTTCGCAATGTCTCGTTTTCTGTATGGGCTTGTGAGTACTGAGCAATACCCAATTATTGGTAGGACTAGACTCTTCCATAATTTGAGCATGATGTTTGCGTTTCTGCTGTGGAAGCTCCTCTAGATGATTCCCATTATTTTTCTAACCGTTGTAATTTTGATGTTATAGTGCTCTCTGAATTCTGGATCCGACGACATTATTACTCCAAGATTACTCCTGACTTGTGGATTTGGTGTTATCTGTTTGGCTTGCATAGTTTTGTACCCTTTTTTCTGTAGCTCCTTGTTATTACCATTTCTTAGAAGTTTGAATTTTTCTTCGTTGAACTTCATATTGTTTTCTTCTGCCCACTGGAATAATGTTTCAATGTCATTTTGTAATTTTCTTATGTCCCCTTCTTTCAATATTTCCTTACATATCTTTGTGTCATCTGTGAAGCATGATACAATACTGTCCTTAATATCTGCATAAATATCTGCAATCATTATTAGGAACAGCAAAGGAGCTAATACTGTCCCTTGTGGGACAGAGCTCACGACTTCCGATTTAACTCCGTTTACCACCACTCTTTGTGTTCTTTGTGTCAAGAAATTAAATATCCACCTTCCTAGCTTTCCAGTAATTCCTGTATTCTTAAGTTTGTGTGCTATGATTCCATGGTCACATATTATCGAAAGCTTTAGCAAAGTCCGTATATATTACATCACTGTTTTGTCCTCGACCCAACGTTTCCAATATTTTCTCCTGGTGGTCTAGTAGCTGTGATAGGCATGATCTTCCCGCCCTGAAGCCATGTTGATTTGGGTTATATAAGTCTTTTTCTTGTAGGTAGTAGGTAGTTTTGCCTCTAATTATACGTTCAAAACACTTTATAAGCTGTGAGGTGAGAGCCACTGGTCGATAATTCTTGAGCATTGCTCTGTTACCACCTTTAAATAGGGGGGCAATGTTCGCGTTGTTTAAAGGGAGTGGAATTTGTCCTGTGTCGAGTGATTTCCTCCATAGTAAGTATAGCGGTTTGGCAATACTCTCTTTGCATTTCTTCAGAAACGTTGCACTCCATGTGTCTGGCCCTGATGCTGAATTGTCTCGCATCTGTGATAAGGCCGTAATTACATCTCCTTCCGTGAACTCGAAGTCCATTAATAGGTTTGTGCCTGGATTTGTTCTTGATTGATTTGTATCTATGTCGAAAAATTCTCCTGGGTTTTCCACTTCCATCTCAAACTTAGGGGTGCTAAACACAGAGTTAAATTGTTCTCTAAGCAGTTCGCTTATTTTTTTCGGGTTATTTGTGTATTCGGCCTCCCCGTCTATCAACGGACCAATACTCTCCTGACACTGCATTTTCCTTTTCGTAAACGTGTAGAAGTATTTTGGGTTATTTTTTGTGCTTTCTGCGACCTTGTTTACCTCCTTGTTTGTCTTATGTATGAATGTTTGCTTTAGAGCCAATTCTATTTCGCCAAGTTTCCTCTCTAGTTTGAGTCTCTTTGCATCAGTTCTGCATCTGTGGAGATGTTTTACGGTTTGTCTTCGTTGCTTGAATAGTGTCCTGATTTTCCTCTCGAGCCTGCTACGTTTTCTTTCCTGTCTCTCTGGAATATGTTTCAGTATTATAGGTTTGATTTCAGTCTCTATTATACATAATATTTCTCGTGGAGTCTTCTCGTGAATTAGCAAGTCCCAATTTAACTCCTTTGAATCTTTATTTACGGTTTCCCAATTTACTTTCTTTGAATTTATGTTTAAGCCTTCAAATATTCCATCTGCCTCTCTAGAATGCGTTTTCGAACCCCTGGGTGCTAACTTCAATTGTTTATCGATGAGGTTATTGTCGGAGAACTTTGTGTGCGTTACTTTTTTTATTTACCGTATTCTACGCCTCATAAGATGCTACAAGTGGTAAGACGCACCCTATATTTAGCAAAGAATAGTTAGGAAGAAAATATTTCGATTTATCAGCCTGACAAAAAATATATTCCCATAACATTATTAAAAGAACATTAAACAAAACAATAACATATGAGCCCTGAAGTGATTTTTGGAGACGTTTTTCAGGAAAAAAGTAGCGTCTTATGAGGCGTAAAATACGGTATTATTATCTCGTTGTTATTTAGCCCAGCTACATTTAGAACCTCAATATAAGCAAAAGTAGGCTGACCATATTTCCTTGAGACAAAAACGGGACATTGGGATGGCAAAAAAGGGACGGGGGTTATGTAATATTCTGTATTCATGAAAAAGTAAGTACATAAACCGGGACAAAATTGACATTTTTATTAAAACGACTGGACGGCCAGGAAATATAAAACAAACGGTACGTATGGTCAGCCTAAGCAAAAGACTCGCTGCCTTCACGTCAGATTGAATACATCAAAGAAAAAGGGGTAACTATTATATTTTTAGCTAAAAACCAAAACTTAAACCTCAACTGGCAGAATTGAGCGTCCACTTTTCAAGGCACATAACATGTCCGTTTCATGATGGGAATGAACTCAGAATGGTTCCCTGAGTTTTTTTATGATATATATATATATATATATACACACATAAGGGTGTATCTGAAAGTTTGCAGACACTCTTTCTATATCTACCATGGTTGTCTGGAAACCTTCAGACCCACCCTAATATATATATATATATATATATATATATATATATATATATATATATATATATATATTATATATATATATATATATATATATATATTATATATATATATAGTATATATATATATATATTATATATATATATATATATATATATATATATATATATATATATATATATATATATATAGTCCCAATATATATATGTATATACTATATATATATATATATATATACATAGTCCCAATATATAAAGGAGAAGATCGATCCGAGGCCAAAAACTATAGGCCAGTATCGCTTACATCTCATCTCACTAAAATATTTGAAAGAATAGTTAGACAGAAAATCTATGACTTTTTGGAAACTCAGAAAAAAATTCGATGATAACCAACACGGGTTTCGGTCAGGCAGATCATGCCTATCACAACTAATGGAACAACAAAAACATTATTGATTCATTGGAAAGTAATGAAAATTATGATGTACTATACACAGACTTTGCTAAAGCATTCGACAAGTGTGACCACAGAATCATAATACATAAACTGAAATATATAGGAATAACAGGAAAAGTAGGGAAATGGATATATAATTTCCTTAGTGAGCGGAGGCAAGTCGTTACAGTACAAGGAGTATCTTCATCAGAATCAGAGGTCCTCAGCTCGGTACCACAAGGAACAGTATTAGTTCCACTACTCTTCATAATCATGCTAACTGACATAGATGAGGACGTTACCAGAGACAGCACAGTAACATCCTTTGCAGATGACACAAAGACCAGTAGAAAAATAAGAAACCCAGAAGACATAGGATCTCTACAAACCGACATAAACAAAATCTACAAGTGGACGGAAGACAACATGAAGTTTAACACCGAGAAATTTCAGCTATTACGGTACGGAAAAAAAGAAGACATAAAATCCATGGAATATTATACCCCAAATGGACAGGAAATTCAGAGAAATTCCAGAACAAAAGATTTAGGGGTTGTAATGACAGAGGATGCGAAATTTGAAACACAAAATAAGATAGCAGTAAACAGAGGAAAGAGAATAACGGGTCAGATATTGAGAACCTTTAAACGAAGGGATAGGAATGTAATGATTCCTCTACTGAAAACCCTGATAATACCCAAATTGGAATACTGCTCGGTCCTAACATCCCCATATAAAAAAGAAGACATTAGACAGCTGGAGGGGATCCAAAGAAGCTTCACAGCCAAGATCAATGGGTGCAAAGAACTAAATTACTGGGAAAGGTTACGCGAACTAGACCTATATTCACTGGAAAGGAGAAGAGAGAGATACACCATTATTTACACTTGGAAAATAATGGAGAAACTAGTCCCTAATCTTACTCTGAATCCCATAACTCCCCAAACAACGGTGGAAAGTAGAAGCGGTAGACTGTGTCGTATTCCCAAATTGAAGACGAGACAGGGAACATCCTTAACCCTGAAAGAAAATAGTTTTGTAGTGAGAGGACCAAAACTGTTTAATCAGTTGCCCAAAGACCTCAGAAACACGAAGGGAGTTGCAGTGGAAATCTTCAAAAGAAGACTAGACGCCTGGCTCAGAACAATCCCCGATGAGCCGGGCGTACCTGGCTATGTGAGGTGGAGAGCGCAAGAATCCAACTCACTACTTCACCAGGCCAACTCGAGAGGAGGGGCGACAAGCTTGACCTTCGCGAAATGAGAAATCATCGCGCGGAACCTTTGTAAGGTTGTAAGGTAAGGTAAGGTATGTATATATATATATATATATATATATATATATATATATATATATATATATATATATATATATATATATATATATATTTATATATATATTAACACGACTTTGATAATGTGTACATAACTCAGAAGTATATATGTAATTTTTATCAAATGATCAGCTCTTTGGTAAGTCTTCATATATATACATTAAAACCAATTCCCAATCTTTATTTAGTGTTCATATAAGAAATCGTAAAGGAAAAACTATCTTTATAACAATGTCAGATAGTTTTGAATTTTAAACCATTCTTTATTTATGTTTTAAATATAACGTAGAAATCATATCTCGCCTAATGCCTATATATATATATATATATATATATATATTATATATATATATATATATATATATATATATATATATATATATATATATATATATATATATATATATATATACATATATATATATATATATATATACACACGTCATCTTTGGTCATTTTTCCATCAAAGGCATGCGAATAATAATTCCTTGCGATAATTCCTCGTGTTAATTCCTTATGAGAAATGTGTTAATTAATTCCTCATGATAATTCTTTGTCATAACTCCTTGTGGTAATTCCTTGTGTTAATAGTAATGCTTTTTGTAGTAGCCATGAAGGAACCATAAACTAATATTTCTTATGAAATATTAAAGAAAAGAAATTTGAAAAATTTCATATTTTCAAGACAAGTTTCAACTTATTACAT
The DNA here is from genome assembly GCA_023014485.1 of Bathynomus jamesi. Taxonomy (NCBI): domain Eukaryota; kingdom Metazoa; phylum Arthropoda; class Malacostraca; order Isopoda; family Cirolanidae; genus Bathynomus; species Bathynomus jamesi. Next base: position 140,330 of record JAJOZX010005353.1, on the reverse strand, counting down.
CTTCGAAAATATATTTAGGGATTATTTTCGTAGTAGAAAGCTTCACTACTCTTTAATAAATAAATAAATAATAAAATAATAAATTATAATAATAAATAAATAAATAAATAAACAAATAAATTGTATAAATTTTTTGGTGGCTCGTATAATAGTCTGGACTTTAATTTTAATTTGAGAAAATATTTTTTGTCTAAAACTAAATGTAGAATTTTCACTTTTATTTTAAATGTTTTTAATAGCTACCATAAACCTATAATAATTAACGTTCTTAAATATTTTCACTAAGGAACGTGCATACAAACAAAATACTTAAATTTTACACTCATGAAACACTTTAATTTTACTGCTCAATGCTCATGTACAAGAGGGCATGATTTAATTTATGCCCCAGATTCAAATCCTTCTCAATGGCAAAATCTTTGCCAAAATCACTCGCCAACGCTCGCGTGTAGAGTTTCTTAAATACATTTTTGAACAGTTAAAAATGATATTTTTTAAGGTGTTAATTTAGGAGTATGGCTTATCTAAGCATTATTTATGTAATGGGGTTTTTGGTATAATTTCTATAGTTCTTTGTAAGTATTACTTGTGGACCAACGCCAATAGCTCATTGGGTAACGCCGTTTCTTTATAAGCGAAGTGAAGACACTGAGGTCGGGAGTTGTAGTTTTCGCAATGGGCCGGCCACTTTCGTCTGGCCTGAACGCTGTGCCAGGTTCTGGTCCTCCTGACTAAGTATTATTATTTGATGGGTAGTGTTGAAGCACAGAGAATAACGCATGAGGGACTTTTTTAATCGAATTACTTATATGAATGCCCACGTACACAATTTTAGAGAGTAGAGAATCTTAATAGGTTAATAAACAAAAAGTCCATTTCAGTATATTACATCTATGATCATTAAAGATCACTTTAGATACAGTAAATAAAATATAGGGGTTATTAGTTATTTCTGTGAAAAAAAATCTATTTATAACATAGACTTATGAAATTCAGGTATAGTTTCTTGATCCTAATCTTAAAGAACAACGATCGTATATCAATGTTAATAAAAAAATAGCTGACGGGCAAATTTTGTACGCCACCCTGTAATTAGTTTATGTAAGGTGTTCGTCTTCAAGAAGCGTTAATTATTATTTTAATGAAAAACTTAAAAAATTGGAATTAATTAAACATTTTGATTTTTATATTTAGATCATATTCATGCGAATCGAAGCAGAATATTTCTTCCAAAAATAAATTCATTTTCCCACGCGATGTTTTTACACGTTCATGCATGTTGACTTGTTGAGGTACGGTGACCAGTTCATCTCCCCAAATAAAGACTGAATTTAGCAAGAAAGAAAAAATACTATGTATTGATAAAATAAATGCTCTACAATAATCATGACATGCAGTATAAAAGGAGTAGTATGGGTCTAGTTGAAGAGAGGAGGTGCGGGGTGGGGGAAGTGGGGGAGTGGAGGAGTGGTGAGTGAGGGAATGCGTGTCAAGGAGGGAGTGCCAATGGCAAAGTGCCAAGTGCGAGTGAAGGTGCCTTCCCCTCATCAAAAGTAGAAAATTGAATATCGAGTAACCTAACCTAACCTTGAATATAGAGTATAATAACCTAACCTAACCTAACCTAAATTAACGTAACAAGATTCAGGTCTTTACAGCACAATAATTCGGCTACGCATCATAGGAAATCGAAACCCGGACCTCAATATGAGAGCTATAATGCTTATATATATATATATATAATATATATATATATATATATATATATATATATATATACACGGTGAACCAAAAGTAGGTGGACAGTAGGTTGAATACGGTTTGTGTTATATTATATTATAACTATGGTGTTCATTATAACTATGGTGTTTGTGTTTTATTATATTAAATATTATAACTAAATTTATTTAAATTTTATTTTGTATTATAGTATACAAAAAAATTAAATATGTATTCTCAAAATAAACGTTATCATTTACTGTCCACCTACATTTGGTTCACCCTATATATATATATGATGAATTTCACAATTAAACACGTGAAATGAATGAATGATGCAAACCCACTAGGAAAAAGAAAAATGATTCCAAACCCTTTCGTGTATTCAGAAGTACACCTCGTCAGGGAATGAAGGGAGAAGGAGAGATGAAAATATATACATATGTACAACGGAAAAGAGAAATAAAAAGATTAGCACATGATTAACAAGAGTTGATTAAAGGCAAAAGATATTTTAACAGGATATTGTCAATTTTATACATTCCCGTATTGTTATTGAAATTATTTTTAAAATGGATAAATGCACATTTTAGAATATTCCCTTCAATTATATCTATGCTTTTAACGAGCGTTTTAGAACTACCCCCCTTGATACTATGATTACATCTACACATATGGTTAAACAATGCATTAGAATTATTTGCTGTTCTACACGCATATTTATGCTGGTTTTCCCGAATATCGAACGTTTTACCCGTTTGGCCTATATAATGTATACTGAGTTACCATATTATCTGGGCTATTCTTTATTAGGCGTGATTTAACAGTATTATTATACTTAAAGGCTACGTTGATACCAATTGCTTTAAGTAAAGTCGGAAGATATTGAAAATTAACATGGGAAGGTAGGCTAAGGATATTTTTACGTTCATATTCCTTTACAGTTACACTATTATAATACCTATTCTTAGCTTTCCTAAGGCAGTTATCTAGAAATGAAAGAGGATAACATAATTTAGTACTACTATTCACGATACTGCATAACTTGGAATCTAAAAATTCAGGACTGACAACTCTCAATGCTCTAAGAAATATAGCAGAGAAAATAGAAGATTTTATCGAGGGATGATTGTCAGAATAAAAATGCACAGTTATTATTAGTAGGCTTACGAAAAACTTCAAATTTGAATTGATTGAAGCATCTCCGAATTTTTAGATCCAGAAAAGATAAGCTTCCATCATTTTCTTTTCCAACAGTGAACTTTGAACAGACTAAATTGTTGAGCCTACCAAAAAATAAGTCAACATCCAAATTGTTAGGCCAAAGGCATAAAATGTCATCTATATATCGGTACCAAACAAGGTTAAAATTAACAATAGTAGGCAAAATTCTGCTTTCAAAAAATTCCATATATAAATTAGCTAATAACGGTGAGAAGGGATTTCCAATCGTCAATCCAAACGACATAACATAAAACTTATTTTTGAACTGAAATTTACAATCTTTGACGCAAAGCTTAATTAACTCAATAAGAGTGTTGTGTTGAACAGGGAAAGAATATTCAGAGATCTTCTCTTTTATTAAAAAATCAAGTAGGTCATCAACAGGGACTTTTGTGAATAACGAGCATACATCAAAACTTACCAGTTTGAAATTAGGGTCATTAGGAAACTTCAGTTTGTCAATAAGATCCATGCTATTTACAAAATGTGATTTGGAAATAGAGCCAACTAGCGGCGTTAATAAACTAACTAACCATTTAGAAAGCTTATAGGTTACGGAGCCTACTGAGCTAACAATAGGCCTCATGAGATTGTTAACTTTGGGTGTTTTTACTGAACCTTACAGATATAGTAGTGACGGATTGATACTAAGAAACTGCTTAGAAAGTCTATTATAGTTATTTTTTAATAATTCTCTTAACTTTCTGTTAAGTATTTTATTAACATCCTCCAGTGGGTCTCTCTTTAGAGGTTTGTACGTATTGCGGACACTCAATAAAGTATTCATCTTTTCAATATGACTGTTTTTGTCCATGATGACGATCGAGTTAGATTTGTCCGCTTCAGTAATATGTAATGAATCGTTTTTTTGTGTTTTTAGGGCTTTCTCAACCTTCAAAAGATAATTCGGTTCATACCTCTTATTAAAAGCACTATACACACAACCTTTGGCTAAAGTCACCTCACTTTCACATATATTACTCTATTTTTCAAAATTGATAAAAGATTTAACAATCAGTAAGCTGCTAGGCTTTTTTGGGACGGAGAATCCTAAACCATAACCTAACCTACATTTCGTATTGAAAGCTAGCTCATGGGGCAACAAGTTAATAATATTACTAAAGTAACTTTATTTTAGTCCAGTAACTAGAGTACTATACCCACAAAAATGTCGAGTGCAATACAAGTGCATGCAACATTGCATCTTGCAACATTGCGTGCAACAAGGTGAGAGACTGATTTAAACAACTCCCTCAAAAAAAATATATATACAGGGTGCGGCATAAGTCGGTTTACCGAGAATAATGGAATCACCTTGTGAAGAATAATATCATTTACTACAGAAATTATTCAAAGTGTCCTCTATCATGTTCAATACATACGTTGCATCTTTGAACAACTGAACAACAAACAGGGCAGCGCAGTTCTTCGTTATTATTCAACGTCTCGAACTCTTGGCGTATCAAAGTCTTCGTGTGATCGAAGTCCCGAGGTTTCTGGCCGTAAACTCTATCTTTGATTATACCTCACATTCAATAATCACATCACAGTGATTCAAGTGGGGTATAATCAAAGAGAGAGTCAACGGCCAGAAACCACGTGGGTCAACTGAGCACACAGGGAGGAGACATGACACGACAACTGGTTTAGTAGCAAGAGTCACGTGACTCTTTTTATTGGTCAGTAACATACAGTGCGGTGGCGCTTAGGTTTTTATTGCACACACACAGACACACACACACAAAGGAGAAAATCAAATGCCAGCTGAAACAATTTATTTTAAGTGCACGTAATAAATTGGAAAAACAAATAAACTAAAATTTCGTGAAAAAGTAAATAGACTATAGTATAGTATAACAATTATTTATATAACAAATACTCACACCTCACGGTATCCAAAGGGAACAGTGTCCTAGGTGCCAGGCACCTGGTATCGTTTCCTGTGTGTTACGACACACTTTCGTCCTACTAAGCTCCTTCACGCCCCACAACCTCTGTGCCCCAAAGTTACAAGTTCCTACAATCAGTTGGAGTGGTTGGTCACCCTCATTTCCATCATCTTCTAAACTCACAAGCTCTCTCAGCGAATCAAAGTTGACGATCTGCCGGTTCGCCTGGTTAAGAGTGATGCCTTTAGCCTTCATGTTATATTTCATTTCCTCCCCCACCCTTACAGGTACCCCGTAAGTTTTTGGTTCTGTTGAGACAAAAGAATCAGCGTAGGCGGTATCTCCACACTCATCCTTGATCTCGTCGTTCAACTCCCCGAGGAATTCCCCAATAGGAGGCATATATTCACCTTCCCTCTCCGTGAATATCACACTATCTGTATCTGTGTACAGAACCCTTCGTTCTGGCGATGGCGTAATCCCACACTTCGTTATAACTTTGGGCTAGATGGACGTTCCCCTTCTCTGCATTCTGTGAAAATTTTCACCAAAGGCTATTTAGGCACAACTTTGCACTAAAGCGCTTGCCAGAGTTCCTAACAATTTGGCCCCGTTCAAGTTGTATCCCTTCACGATCACGGTAGCGTTGAATATACGCCGATTTTTCATTTTCGGTCTCAACTCGCGGGTATCCTAATGCTTCTACCTTATCCTTGAAAAAGTATTTATATATGGTGTGGAAAGGTTGGGAACTTCTGAAACCTTCATACCTCATATATCTTCAATATTCTGTACACGTGGCGAATGGCTAGGGACAGCTCAGGACTTGTATATACGTCGCAAACAAACTATCGCCGCATTTGAGAGGGTCCAGCACCATTGAACGCTTGATGGTGTTTATTTCTTCGCGGCACTGTCCATCTGTCTCCATCCGTACATCATATTCGTGTTTCCACAAAACTTTGCGAGTGAACTGGGAGCTTATAAGTTGATCACGGGTACGGGTCATGCGAGACTGTCGGCAGGCGATCTACCATGGATATCTCCTATGATACCACACTCAGGACGTGGGCATCCATGCCACCAGCATCCGTTAAAGGAGTACGCTTAGACCATCTACCCAAAAAACACTGCCATTGATCTTAATGGCCACTTCCCCCGTGTTGGGGGCATACTTTATGTATACACCGCTCTGTTGTTGTAGGTGTATGAGCCAGTAAATAGCCTTGTACTCATAACTGCATGGGTTGTTTCGGGGAATGACGGCTAGTATGTCTTTAAGCATGAAGTTGTTCTTGAACACAGTAAAATACAATGATGCGGTCGTGGATACGGCTTGTAGCGGGTCGCAGTTGAACCGGACTATGGACATCTTTCTACAGGCTTGGAAACATACTCTAAGTACGCGCACGTTATTCATGCAATAACGCTCATATTCATCCGCTATATTCAAAGGATTATTTTCATTAAAACTGTTGTAGTACCTCTCAAAATCTTCACGCTCACTATCACTCATGTTGTCATAGTTAAAGTAATATTTGGGTGGTGGTGGTCCTACGTAATTTAAAGTGTCGCGAGTGAGGAAAGTGTAAGGGAAATACCCTTTTGAAACTTCAGCGGTTACGCCCATCACCTTGGGTAGCTTAGCTAATTTACGAGGTGTGAATAACAGAGTGGCTTTAAACTGAACAGTACCTCTTATCTGCATCTGTATAAGCTTGTTTCCTCGTTTCAGGGGATAGCCTGTAAATATCTCTGAAAATTCATATTTAAGCAGTTCCTTATAAAGGAATTGTGTATCAAATTTTGTGGCGTTATGGGCAAGAATGTACACAGCCATTTTTTTGAACGGTCCGCTAACTTGACAATATAGGACACAAAGAGCTTCACAGAGGTGTCGTGTGCATTCTTTTAAAAAATGTTTGTTCGTTTACCACATTTGCAACATTCATCACACTCCACGTTCATGCTCTCGTCACAGATAGTTTGGCTTAGAGGTAAATGTGGGATAAAAACCTCTTTGGTTTCCTTGTGAACAGACGTGTTTTATCGAGTGTCCAGTGTTACCAATTGAATAAGTGATTTTCGTTGAAGTGTTAAAAAAAAGTGTTTGGTGCATTCTTAACTAAATTACTACGTGTTACTAATCATTCATTAACGAAGATATTTCATTTATTGACTTTATTCATGACTATATTATTTGATTAAACCAAGGCTAGTGCACGTGGCTTGCCTTGTTTGTTTCCCGAATCTATTACAACGAGGTTTCATAAGGTTGAAATTCCCTTGGTTTGCCTTTTTTGTTTTTCAAATCTATCAGAAAACGAGGTTTCATAAGGTTCATTTTCCCTTCCTTCGGGGATCAAGTAGAGTGTGGTCACCCACCGTGGGAAAAAGGAAAAACGGAAAGAAAAAAGTCGGTCGAATACGGACAGATAAGTTTATTAATACTTTCTTTTACAGATCTTTCGTCGGTAGCTTAATTATATATTCATTTAGTATAAATTTGTGTTACAAGAACCTGTTTCTGCGTTTCAAGAACATTTTTGCGGGTTTGCGCAGGTGACGGCACAATAAGCACGCGGTAGACCTACGTTGTAATTTATTAATTTCCAAACGCTCGTTTTCTTTTTGTTTTTTGTTTTTTAACTAATTAAAGCATGGCCCCCGTCAAGTACTTGCAGTCGCTGTGAAGGGAAATTTGCCGCTTACGCGTTTACAATGGCTAATAATAATGAACAGTTAGTTTGCAGGTGGTGCTCAAGCATGGAAGTGCTGAGGAACGAGTTAGAACGTGAGAGGGAGGCCAGAGTGAGGCTTGAAGAAAGCGTGATGCTCCTGACGGCAAAATTAGAATCCCTTGAGACTCCAGTTACGACCCCTCCTGCCTCAGTTTCTACTAATAATATAAATAGTACTAATAGCCCTCTCTCTTCCCCTAGTTCCCAACCCTTCGTTCGAGTGCGTAATGGAGCCCCATTGAGAAAACCTAAGACTTGTCTACCAGTAATAACAAACAATAAGTTTTCTGTTTTAGGTTTCGAAGATGCTGATGAACCGGAAATACGACTCGTTGGCGATTCCATTGTTCGAGGGCAGCTCGAGGAATTCTGTGGGAGAAACCCTCGTCGTAGGCGCCGTTACTGCTACCCTGGTGCAAGGGTGGAGGATATAACTAATAGTGTTGACCATTTTACAGACGGTACCTCTGAGGACACAACGTATGTTATTCATGTCGGTACTAATAACGTTTTAAATTCTAGATCGGAAGAACTGCTGGCTAGGTACAGGGACTTACTAGAGCGACTAAAGGAAAAAACTAATAAGATTGTTTTAACAGGTATACTTCCTCGAATTATCCAACGTAACGATTTCTACAGCAAGGCGACCTATATAACAATAACCTAAAGTCTCTTTGCCAACAGGAAGGAGTGCATTTTGCGAATTTTTGGAACAGTTTCTACGGCAGGAGGGACTTGTTCCTCGGAGATGGACTTCATCTTAATGACGTTGGAGCTGCGCGTTTAGGAAGACTATTTCATAATACTGTCTCTTCTTTTCAGGCTGCCGTAACTCGAACGGTCCCAGCGTAATTTCCACAAATTTCCCTGCGCTCGCGAAGGTGTCGCAATTACAAACAATTTGAAGGTTCTATCCTTAAATGCTCGTAGCCTACGAAATAAAATAAACGAATTTTTTTCTTTAATTGCTTGTAAAGACTATGATTTAATTGCGATAAATGAATCGTGGCTTAGCACTGAAACACGTGACTTTGTAGGGGAGTATCAAATTTGAAGATATAGACTCTTTGTTAAAAACAGAATAGGTAGGCGAGGAGGCGGTGTTATGTTGTATATCAAAGATAATATTGCGAACGTTATAGAAGTAAAGCACACAATTCCAGAACCGATAGATTCGACTATAGCAGAACTTAAATTGAACGATTTCAAACTTGTTGCGGTTATATATAGGCCCCCTAATCAAACAGCTGATACGGACGAAGTGTTATATCGTGAACTAAAGAGAATAATAGGTAGTGAGCAGGATTTAGTTATGGGTGACTTTAATCGCGCCAACGTGATTTACAATACAATGCAGGGAGATGCGGAAGATAATCGTTTAGTTAATTTTCTCGAGGATCGCTTTCTTATTCAAAAGGTTGGGTAACCTACGAGGTTGGACAGTATTTTAGATTTTGTAATAACTACGGATGATAGGCTAATTACTGATCTTCAAGTAATAGAACCGTTAAGCAATAGCGATCACAATATGGTAGAGTTTGTCCTCTCAGTAAGTCACTCGAAAGCAGCTAACTCGACTAAAATTCCTAACTTCCAGCACGCAGACTTTTATAAATTTCGAAATAAATTGTGACACGTCAATTGGGGAAACGTAATGGGGAACTCCAACGCAAAACTAATGTGGGAATCGTTTGAAACAGTATTTAGGACTATAAATGAGCAATGTGTACCGTACAAGATTAAGCGCGCGAAAGTAAACAACAAGCCCTTGTGGTTTACTTCTGGAGTAGGAGACATTATAAAGAGTAGAGCTAGGGCTTATAGGCTACATAAGTGCGATAAAGACAATTTGTGGTTACGAAACAACTACATATCTCTAAGGCGTGAAGCGGAAAGTGTAATAAAAAAGTCCAAGCGAGAATTTGAAATCTCCATAGCTCGTGACGGTAAAGAAAACCCCAAGCGATTCTTTCAATACGTCAACAATAGAAATCCAGTAAAAAGTGTCTTGGGGCCGTTGAAAAATGTTAACGGAGATCTAGTTTCTGAAAACAAGGAAATGGCTACCTTGCTAAACGAATTTTTTACGTCAGTTTTTACTATAGAAGATGTAACGAATATCCCTACGGTGATAGACATAATACCTTTTGATAATGGTAATATTTTGGATAATATTGTGGTTAGTGAAGGGATGGTAATGCGCTATATTGATAAAATGAAAATGCGTAAATCCCGGGACTGAATTCCATATATCCCATACAACTACAAGAATTAAAAGATAGCATTGTTGTGCCGCTAACAAAGATTTTTAATGCGTCTATTTCTGAGGGGTACGTACAAGATAATTTCAAGTTAGCAAACGTAACACCTATCTTTAAGAAAGGCGATAAAGGTGCATCGGGAAATTATAGGCCAATCAGTTTAACGTCTTTGTAGGTAAGCTACTGGAATCAATAATTAGGGATCGTATAGTCGAACACTTAGAATTGCATAACTTAGAAATACGCAGCACGGTTTTAGGCGAAATAAATCTTGCTTAACTAATCTTTTAGAATTTTTTCAAAGCGTGGTTGACGTTTACGATAGTCATCGGGCGGTTGATGTAGTGTATTTAGATTTTCAAAAAGCCTTTGACACCGTACCGCACAAAAGACATCATTGAAAAAACTAAGGCTCATGGAAACAGGGGTGTAATAATAAATTGGATAGAAGAGTGGTTGCGAGGTAGGAAACAGAGGGTAGTCGTTGATGGAGCGGAGTCGTGTTGGGCTAATGTAGCGAGTGGCGTTCCTCAGGGTTCTGTATTGGGCCCCTTGCTTTTTATTATATATATTAACGATTTAGATGTCGGCCTAGTCAGTACAGTTTCAAAGTTTGCGGATGACATGAAGCTGGGTGGTAGGGCGATTAATGACGAAGATAGAGGTAAAATCCAGGAAGATCTGAATAAAATCGTTGATTGGTCAGTCACATGGCAAATGAGATTTAACGTTCATAAGTGCAAAATTTTACATATAGGTTCAGGTAACGGTAATTTTGCGTATAGTATGTCAGGGAAGGAGTTAACAAGCGTAGAGCAGGAAAAAGATTTAGGAGTTATAGTCAGTGGTGACTTAAAAGCGAACAAAGTGCTAGGTTTTATAGCTCGGAATTTTGAGTACAAATCGCGCGATATTATTGTTCCTCTTTATAAATCATTAGTTAGACCCCATTTCGAGTACGCGATCCAATTTTGGAATCCGCATATGCGAAAAGATATAGACAAAATCGAAAGAGTTCAAAGACGAGCAACTAAGATGATTCCGTCGCTTAGGTCAAAGTCGTACGAGGATAGGCTTAAAGAGTTAAAATTGACTACACTCGAGACTAGGAGGCTAAGGGGTGATCTAATCCAGGTTTTCAAAATTATGAATAGGTTCAATAACGTAGATAGAGATAGCTTTTTCGAAATATCTCAATATAATAGGACTAGAAATAACGGGTGTAAGTTGACAAGTAGAAGGTTCGAGACAGCAGTTGCCAAAAACTTTTGTAAGCATAGAATAGTAAATAGCTGGAATAGTTTGCCTGTAGAAGTAATTAGTAGTACGTCTATAAACATGTTTAAAAATCGATTAGACGCATATATTGATAGATTGGGTATTGTTTAAGGTAGTAAAATTAAGGCTTTGTGGTTCGGAACCCACGTAAAATTGTAGGTCCTCTCCGCCACCACGGAGGACATGCACAATACACAATTACGAACAGAGTTAGGTAGACCAGCCATGAGTGGATCCTAGGGTCTTTGTTGGTCTGAAACATTATAACATTATTATATCGTAGTATACAGTTATACAAGGTTTATTTTTAGGTTTGGCGTCTTTCATATAACATACTGTACATGCTTTATACCATTTGCCTTATATTTCTCATAATATGTAGTACAACAAATTTCATCACATTAATGCTCGAATTTTCCCCAACTCTCCATCATATGAAACATACCGCACTCCCAAATTCTCATCTTCCTACACGTTCCATTTGATTTATGGAATTCAAAACAGTTATTATTGAAAAATGTGCGTCTACACACATTACAGTCCCTGTTCTCAGGTTGAACTACACGACTTTCACATTTGGAGCTTTTACACTGCTCACATACCATGTGGAAATTCTTACAATGTTTCACTATATCATCCGAAAACTCACGACAACCCTTACACAAATCGTGATGCCTTCCATATTTTCGACTTTTATCATAACTCGCGTAAAGAGCCCTTTTATTGCGGATGGGGAGATACGTTGTCCCTGACAGCCCTAAAATAAGTGGGTTGGGTACGATTGGTCTAATGACGATTGGTCCACTGACGATTGGTCCAATACCGATTGGTCCAATACCGATTGGTCCAACTGGTAGCGTATACAACGACGAGTATAGCTTAAAACCAATAGTTTACGTGGAAATGTTGGGGTTCGACTTACAACATTACTGCGTTAGATTTCATAAGAGTCACATCTCTATTCCCTTTAGAACTGCTTTTGTGAAACCCATGGAGCGGCGTGTGTGCGAAATAGTGTTATCCGAAAGAGGAAAGGAAAAGCTTGCAGTGAGTGGATATTTGTTTACACTGCGCTGGAAAAAAATTCAAAAGACGAGTGAAAAAAACCCATATTATTGGAGATGTGAAAATAGAGCGTGTTAAGGTACTGCAATTACAAATCTCGAAGAAACCTGTCATTACTTAATTAAAAAGTGAACATACTTGTGGATCCTCTGAGGCTAGTCGTGTTCACGTAGTGAAATGCCATAATGAAATTAAACAAAAAGCCAAGGACACTATTGAAAAACCTTCTCAAATCATTCAAGGGGTAGTTAGTCAAGTCGATTCATCAATCGTACCATATATTGGGAAGATAGAATCGTTAAAGATTGTAAGCAGAGTACGAAAGGAAGGACCTCTGGAACCAACAAATCTGGATAACTTATCTATTCCAGACAAATACAGAAACACACTTTCTGGAGAAATATTTTTAGTTAAAGAATCAAGTATTGGAAATGATAGGATCTTGATATTTACCACCACTTTCAATTTAAAGAAACTTGAATCAGCTCATTTTTGGATTATGGATGGAACATTTAAGACCGTCCCAACAGTTTTTACACAGCTATACACAATTCACGCTCCTGTTGGGCCGCATGAAAGAAGCTGCATCTTACCTTTGGTTTATGTACTAATGTCACGAAAAAACAGTGAATGTTATATCCAATTTTTTCGCGATCTTCTTGACTATGCTGCTGAAAACCAAATCATCCTCGCTCCTGAGATGATAATTACTGACTTTGAAATAGGAGCTATAAATGCAAGTAGATGTGAAATTCCTGGTACGGTCAACAAGGGTTGCTTCTTCCATTTTGGACAAAGCATATACAGAAAAGTAATTTCATCTGGTTTGAAATCTTTATATGCCAACGATGAAAACTTCTCATTAAAAATTAGGCAAATAGCGACCCTTGCTTTTCTTCCACCAAACGAGATTGAAGAAGCGTGGATACAACTTAAACCCATAATTCCTGAAGAAGGCATTCTTGTAACCGCTTATTTAGAAGAAAATTATTATGTTCGCGGAAAAATCCGCCAAATATTACGCGGTCAAGAAGCGAGACATCCGCCAATTTTTCCACCATCTTTCTGGTCTGTGCATGACAGAGTAGAAACAGGTATACCAAGAACTCAAAATAAGGTAGAAGCACGGCATCGTCGTTTCGAAACTTTAGTAGGGTCGGCTCATGTTGGACTTTTTAAAATGATAGCCGAGCTACAAAAAGAGCAAAAACATACTGAAGATGAAATAGAATGTATCATTCGTGAAGAATTTAAATCAAATTTAAAACGTAACGATATACAGCGAGAAAGCAGAATTTTAACCGTGTTTCATGAGAAAGAAGAATACGCGCTTTTAGACTACCAGCGGGCATTAGCTCACAATTTGAAGTTTTAATTTAATCCTCCTTTTATGCAGTTTTCTCTTAGTTAATAAGTATGCTTTATGCTTTTAGTTTAATATGTAGCTTTTAGCTATAGTATGTTTTATAAATAACAAAGTAATATGTAGCCTTTAGCTATAGTATGTTTTATAAATAAACAAAGTAATTTCAAATAATTATTATATCAATTTCTGTAAATAAAGTTTTTTCTAAGTTTCATTTAACTTCATTCCATTTAGCGCCCGATTGGACGAATCGTCGTTGGAAAAATGGTCCCTTGGACGAATTGTCTGATTGGACCAATCGGCATTGGACCAATCGTCATTGGACCAATTGTCATTGGACCAATTGTCTGGGACCGAAAATAAGTAGAGGCTTTGTATGTTCCCTCACACTACTTTTAAAAATATACACAGTCCTACGACGATCATCCAATCCAAATACAACTATGCGAACATTTATTTCCTGCTCTACCCTTCTCAAATCTTCAGACCCCATATCACAGTCAAACTCGAGCTTGCAGTCTGCGGCCAGTTTACATGCACGCTCCACAACGGTCGGCAACCAAATTTTTTTGGCCACTGTATTTAGTACAGTAAGCATATGAGCCAAGACTATTGCTATAAAACCGCAACCGCGATCGAGGTTTGTGTGGTTTCTAAATATTTGATAACTGCCAAAGTTAAGAGTATAAGGCGTGTCCGTATGTCCCGCAACACGGAAAAGGTGGTCTGTATCTATCATGAAGTTGTCCATGTTAAATTCGGTGCTGCTTTGAAAGGCATGCATTATACGACACAAAATGTACTCCACATCTACAGTAGCCAAACGTCTGTAAGGTATTACTACCCAAAAATCATTTCTATCCCCATCATCTGACCCGAACCCAAGGGACAATTGTGTCCTGGCTTCACGTCCCTCACTACTCTGAAGGGCAAAGTCCACAATACGTTCAACTACGCGCTGCAGCCCGTGTTCAACACCGCTGCTATACATGGCTCGCGGGTCGACCCTGACTACGTACCGGTTTCTAGTCAGGACTGGGGTGGGGGTGGCGGTGCGCACCAGCTCGAATGTTATGCTACTGTCTACAGAATGAGATATCGCCGAGTGTAAACACAGGAATTCCAGTAATTTATCGTTTCCAAGTGAAACTAAATACTAATTTTTATCGTTATTATAAATAATAACAGATAATAAGAACCAAAAAATACAGCGCAACCATAGTACGTAATAAAAAATGAAAATAAATCACTGCATTATGAAGCGAGTGTTCACTTTTTGTAAGCGAACCTCTATAAAAATATTCCTAACCAAATCAAACTGCATTACATCATGAAATAGTTTTGTAATATCTTTTATGTAAACGCGCGAACGTTAAAAAAACATTTTTCACTTAGACCCAGAAATAAAATTTTAAGGCAAAACTCCTTATGACAATAAAATCTAATTTCAGAATTAAAAAATTTAATCAGCCTATTCATACAAAATATCACCCGAAATTTTCATTAAAATTCATGAAAGAATGAAAAAAAATAGATAACACAAAAATCAGCCTACCTGTTAAAATAAAATTGAATATATAAAAATGAAAATTCAAAGAACCGAAATTAATTTATTAAGAGAATTTTGTTAAACAATTCCTGTATTTCGAATAAACAAATTTTTTATCACAAATTTAGCTTACTTTAGGTCTTACACACAGTTTACATACGGCAAGCAAAATAAAGTAAATTAGTCTGAATCGACCCAGTATAAATTAGCGTCTTTAAACATTATTTTTCGACTTTGAACAAAAACCTTAAGATTACTCTTATCTACCTTAAAATTATACATATAAGATGGTCATGTGTCGGCTTGATATCCTTAAACATAAACTCCAATAGAAACTTACCCTGAGCTTAACTTAACTTTTCGGTCGTAAAATAATCTTAAAACTGCCCACTAGATACTGGAAAATTTTGTTATTTATTTAATTAATCTTTTACAATGCGTCACATATACGGTCCAACCTTTAGACCTACCGTATAAAAATGCATCTCTATTTAATTACAACTAAAATAATTTAACTCCATACATGCAAGTATGACATTTTTTACTAATTATGATATTATCACAATTATTATTAAAGCAGAAAACGTAAACATAAATTTTTTTTTTAAACACAAAATAGGTAGGCTGTATAAAGAGTAAAAAAGTTAAAGAAAAAAAAGGGAAATAAGCCATCGGACGGGATTTCTAAAATTTAAATAAGTCTCTCCACGACAGAAGAAAACGTAATCTGAAGAAAACGAAATGACAAAAGCCGCTATGAGAAGAAAAAAGATGACTCAAACATTTGACTCCAAAGAAGACGGTGAGAACAGAGCCTTTGACCCCATTAAGATTTTGAAAATGGTACGCGCCATTTTGAATTACAGATAAAACGAATTTTTAAGGAATGGGGCACACTCCTAGAGTGTTTACTGCTTGCAACTGAGGTACACAATTCATTTTACTGTTTAATTTACCGAAAGAGAATATCTACTAATTTTATAAATATGAAAAAACGGGTAGCAGTGTATTTGGCCGAAATATAAGGCTCGTACGGAAGACATGGGAATGCCCTTATTTTAATTTAATAGGAACACCGCTGCCACTAAAATATGGCGTACACTTCCTTGTTTCATTGTTATTTACTTTACTTTATTACTTTCGTTTTATCATTGCTTTTTCTTCTCTTTACACTCGCTCCGCCGTACTTTATAAACACGGGTAGCCGTGGCCGCTATTAAACTTTCGAACAATATTAATATCAAACGCCTAACGAGAACACCTGCTCTAAGACTGAATTGATAAAATTTCGGTGTCGCCAATTAATATTTTATATTTTTAATTTCAAACAAAACATTAAATTCTTATAAACAAAACATTAAATTCTTATTAGAAATTATTATCTTTATTAAAAAAAATAATACACGACAGTGGAGGGCGCAGGTGGTATTGAATAGGAATAAGAGGACACAGTTTTATTTGTAGAAAGAGCTACAGGGGTTGTGCCGTAAGACGTAGAGGGCTGGGACTCTATTACTGTAGATCTAACGGCCGACGCACTCGAGGCGCGCTTTACACGCTTTACGCCTGACGTGGAAGGTGTTTCAACAATGTGACTGTTGTCATGCACCCGCTTTCTCCTCGAATTATTGAGTGGGGGTACTACAGTTGCCGTTGCTGGGGTTTCCGAAACTCTAGCGGGGGTGATGGTGCAGTAGGGCATATCATACTCTGGGTTCAGGGTTGAAATTTTGGAAAAACAAAGTGGCTAATACGTATTCCTATGTAAAAATTAATTCTAAGATGGGTTTATTATCTGCAACTTTTCCGAAAAATCTCATTTTCATGGTCAAAATCGCGATTTTCTGATTTGAAGGCTGCCTAACGCACTAACGCAGCCTCAGGGCACCCAAACCAAAGAGCGCAGCTTCCGCATATGATTTAGTCTAAAAGCTGCTTTTCTGACCTCATCCTTGCTTTCTTGCGTGTTTCAACACCTCTGGGTGCTGAAAAAATGTTTAGATTTCACGAAAAACTTAAGAATTTTAAGTTTTTCTTCAAAGAATAGGCGCGGCTCACTAGCTCTACTCTGATCGAGTAGCGGGAGACTTGACACCTCCACGTGTAGGTTTACACGCCTGTTCTTCCTGGATCCCTGAAAAGCGTGGCCTCATAAGATCTTATATTATGATCTTATGAGGACTTTCAGCTCTTATGAGCATTAACGATGGCTTCAGCCTTTTCATCAGCCACTCGAACCTGAAAAGCTCTTAAGTATGTCCTGCTTCGATCTGAACACTGGGAGCATTTCTCGATGGTCTATCCTGGCTCTCACCCACCCATCTCTCCTCTCGTGACCGTACACAGCTTGGGAAGCAGTTGAGACTTCCTGTACAGCTCTCTCGCAGGACTGAGTATGAACAGAGAAAGCGTCCACTTTGAGTGGAGTTTTCCTGAGATCCTCGAGCTCAGTCAAGGTCATCTTGCAGGTGAAAATAGGCTCGTAAATATTCTCTGATTCCCAGTTGATGAGATCCTCAGGTGAAGTGGCTTGCAGAGTGACTTTGGGATTTTTATGGGGCCTCACTGTCGTATCACCAAAGTCTCTTCCTTCTCTGATCTTCTCTGGCTCACAGCAAAAGCTCTCTGATGCTCATCCTCACTGCACAGGAATGAAGCCAGGATGTTCTCAGGATGTGCGTGGTAAGCTCCTCTTATCACTGTAGCAGAGATGATGTTTCTGACCTCGGTAGTCTGGTTCCTCAGCAGCCTCAGACTTGAAAAAACGTGTGCAGGACCAAATTTGAGGTGGTGCTTCACGTTGATGTCGTAGTACATTTTGAAGTAGAAGTTAAGGCAGAACTTCACGAGGACCTCGATCCTCCTCAACACCTCCCCCTTCAGTCCGTGCTCCCTCATCCACAACAGCAAGATGGCCTGTGCAGTAGTGAGCCACCTGGATTGGTTCAGAGGTCCGCACTTGAGACTAGCCAACTGTGGACTGAGACTTCCAGACTTGATGGCTTTGATCAGAAGATAGCAGTTGTGCTGGTCTGTGGAGAGAGATTTGACTATCTCTACTGGCAGCTCTATGATATCTTCAGTTCCTTCCACTGGTTTGAAGTTGAAGTTGACCTCAAGTTCATTCACTTTCTCAAGAAGTTTTCCAATAGGCTCACTGAAGCCTGACCGGGGAGTTACAGGGCCGTCCAGCTTGATGATTAAGTGCCTCAGGGGGAGTTCGTTCACATGGAGCTGACAGATCATCCAGTGGCACTTGCGACCCAGCATCTTCTCCAATAGGGCTATGGCGCCTCCAGACCACCCCGTGTTGGTGTTGGTAGAGTCTTCTCCAATCATTACAAGGCTCTCGTCAGCTCCGTGATCCAGAAGCCACTCATGCAGGCCCTGAGCGATCTTATGAGCAGGCTTTTCTCCTTCCTCAGGTTCCTCGGGAGTGAAATGTAAGAGGTACTTTCCTTGAGGCTCCCACGTGATAGTGTAATGCTCCTCGATCACTTGGCAAGGATGAAATCTCCCTGTCACTTCGTCATATTTCAACACCTTTGTGTTCCTATCCTGCTTGCCATCAAAGAATATCCCAGAGATCTTCTCCTCCTCTGACCTCTGCGTGAGAGCTTCAACTGATGAGGCCATTACTTCCTCCTTGGCCCTCCAGACTTTCATGCCATCTATGGCCAAGTAAGCCTTGTCTTTGGAAAGATGACCGGCCTTACCGAAAAAAATGGCGTCCACTCACTTCTACCTCACAATTATAACTGGCGTAATTGCTCAGAGTCATCTATTGAGAGAATGTTGAACTTCGCCTTCTGCGTCCAAATGGTTACAAAGATTCAAATAGAGTAGATTTTTTTCTTATGTACGCATGTATTAAACCTGTGTAAGAGTTAAGCAAAGTTAATGTGTCTAAATGGCAACAAATTACGACAAAGGGTTAAAAATACGAGGTTGTGTTCAATTGAATATTCAGTATTTCAACATAGAACAGAAAACCGGAATTTTGAACATGATAACGCGATTTTTGGGAAAAGTTGCAGAAAAGAAACCCCTCTTAGAATTAAATTTTACATAAAAATACATATTAGCCAGAGTGAAATTCGGACTCGGAAAAGTATGATATGCCCTAGTGGTGCAGTCTGTAACCTCAACAATAACTACACTGTCGTCGGCATCATCAACCTCATCTGCAATATCTATGATGGGACATGTTGCTGGCACAGTACCTCATCCTCGTCATCATTCACGGTTCTGGGAAAGAAGAAAAACAAGGCTGTAGAAAATAAGGAGCATCACTTAAAATTTTATTATATTTTATAAATGTTCCACTTAAGAATGCGACGTGTTAGAGATGGATTCTGTAGAAAAATTCAGGTTCACGAGCCCTTCTACCTGCATTTTATCTGGCTCTACAGGCTGTGGAAAACCGTGTTTATGTTTAAAATCATCAAAGATAAGGGGGGAACTGTTCTCAAATTTTGTGCATAAAGTCATATGGTGTTATTCGACATACCAAGCCGTATTCCACGAGTACCAAGATGAAATTTTGTTCCACAAAGGTGTTTATGATGTTAGATCGATAAAGGGTAATGAGCACACGGTCATTGTAATTGACGATCTTATGCTAGAAATGGGTAAAACGTTTGCCAAGACATTTACAGTGTTCTCCCACCATCTTAATATAAAAGTATTCTTCATCAACCAGAATCTCTTTTTCAAAAATAGATACATGCGCGATATATCGCTAAATACACAGTATCTAGTCTTATTCGCACAACGTAGAGATGATGTGTCACAAATTGGAGTATAAGTCAATCAAATGTTCCCGAATCATTGTAAGAAGTTTTTGGAAGTTTATAAAGAAGCTACAAGCCAACGTTACGGATATTTGGTTTGTGACCTTCATCCGCGAAACACGTTTAGGGTGCTTCTAAGAACGAATATATTCCCAAACGAGGCTGAAACGGTGTATATCCCAGAATGACAAAGAGGTTAAAGAAATACCGTGAATTAATGAAAATCTATCACTGGCTGCCACGGACTCTCCAACTCCTGTTTGTTAAAAATATTGACTCCGACTTTTTAAAATGCATTTGTGAAAGCTGTCTTAACGTTATAAAATGCAATGTACCAATGAAACCCTCTCAGAAGTCTCGATTACGTCGTTACAAGAACATAATACACGCACTCGCACGTAAAAGTCAAACTGTGGGGAAGAAAAACCTAATTATCGTACAGAGAGGGGGTTTATTCCTATCCATCTTATTTTCAGTTTTGGGGCCTTTACTGTCTAGTTTAATATAATGAAGAAAGTAGTCGTGATTCCACACGAGGTGTATGCTTCACTATAAAGCGCAAAGAGTCTAGATACGGTTCTAGAACCCCGTAAAAGTAGGCCTAAAAGAATAGAAAGCGAATTGTTAGACCTATTAAACAGTGAAAAGTCTCCTGATGAGAAAAGAATCTTATATGAAGAAGCTCTGCAGTAATTTCTTCATGAGTGCGAAAATTATAAGAAACCGGTAGAGTTCCCCATAGTTGTCAAACATGGGGGCGATACTGATCATAGCGAACCTGAACAAATGCAGAACAACGGTGCGACTCCTCAACATCTCCAACATGTATTAAAAAAAATAGCCTTCCACATACATTGAGAAATAAAGGACTGTCTTTATAATGTATTGAGTGAGGATCCCATTATACAATCGTCCGATATAAGTGAGGTTGTGGTTGAAGGGTCAAAAGTACAGGGTTCGAACTTCATTGATATCGTACATGATTTGGTGAGAAAGTGGGATAGGCCCTCACCAGCAGGATGGGAGGATATTAAAGCTAGACTACAGCAAATAAACATCCCCAAAACTCTGATAGGTAACCTGAACAAGTTAAAAGATTTGGGACAAGCAACACATGTACCACAGCTGAACACACCTTCGCCCCCAGCTGTAACATCTGTGAAGAGGAAGGAGAGGCCAAACAGCAACGCGCAACCCTAACCGCGCGCCTCTAAAATCTGAAAATGGTTAACATTAGCCGTGTTCAAAAATCAACTTTTTTTATTTTCATAGGTTTCTGTACTTTTTCCCATGCTTTTTGACCTGAAAAGGCCGAAAATCACAACCATTTTGACCTAGGTTGTTGGGAAGCATTGCCGCATGGAGCTTTAAGTTTTCTGCCTTGAAATCGGCCAAAAGCACCAGTTTCGGGGTCCCTTGAATCATGTTTTGCACTATAACTTTTTATCTAAACAAGATAGAGCAACAAAATAGGCACCAAATTAAAGTGTTTTTAATCCTCTTTCTAACTTATACAATTATGATAGTCTTGGAACAAGAAATGGCACATTGGTACATACAAAGATTTCAGAAATATCACAAAATTCGTTTTCTCACACTCAAGGCAGACAAGGCGCCTTATTCATGACACAAATTTGAGATTAACATTTTGTCACAAGTCTAATCGATCAAGAAGTGAAAGCATTACATGATGATTAATTTCATAATGACATTTACACAGTCAGTTGTTGAGAGTTTGTTTCTTGAAACTGTCAAAGCGGCGTCTGTTGAACTCCACAGCTTGAAGGAGATAGTCCCTTTGCTTGGCATCTGTTGTTATGACATTTGCAAAGTCGCTCATCATCTTGACACCACGTTCAGCAATGTCATTCACCGCTTTCAGATTCTTAACATAGTCCAACGCTTTTCTGTAGTCCTCATTCTGTGGCCAAGACGTGACAGGTTCCAGAAGCCACTCGGATCCAATGTTCAGTGTGTCCAGCAGGAAATGTGATTCTGGGCCAATGAGATCAACCAGGGTGGTCTTAGCTGTGACTCTCTGGAATAGAGGCTTTCCTGTTCTGAAGCTGTCTGGCTTCTCAGTGGCATGTAACTGGGCAGCAATGTCGTGCTTCAATGTGTCACTCAATCTACTGCTGAACAGGGCAAATGGCACGACTTCCTGCGTCACGTACCATTTGTGGTTTTCCATCTTATTAAGTACTGCATCAGCAAGCTCTGGGTCAGTTTTCTTGTACTTCAACATGTCCTGGATTAGACTTAGATCATTCACGGGAGCATCTGCAGCAGACATTGACATCATCCATACAGGAGTGTAGAACAGCGCAAGGAAGGTGTTGAGTCTTTCCAGCTTTGATACAGTGTCTTCGTCGTACTCAAGTTGATCTGCAAACATCAGCATTTTCATGGAGTACAGGTTTCTGGCCATCCATCTGGCCTGATGAATGGCGCCTGGTCGACTCCAGTGAATACCTCGAGGAGGCGTTCCTCCAAGAACAATGACTGTCAGTTCAGCCATTTCCCTGTAGTCGGCTCTTGGAAGCCTTTCTGCTGTTAGAATGTCTTGGAGTATTTCTTCACTGTTCTTCTTCTTTTCCTTCAGCCATTTGCTGTTGATAGCCAGCATCTTTGGGTTTTCCTTGGACAAGTCCGTCCAAACATCCTTCAGATGCTCAAACCAGGGATTATCTGGCCCCTTCACCTTCCCAAACAGCTTCTCCCAAACTGCTCCTACTAGGATTTCCAGGATGTGATGTCGACAGGCCAGATAAAACACCTTTTTGTTCAGCATTTTCTCTAGCAGTTTGGCAGCTCCTCTGTGAACTCCACTGTTACTGGATGTAGTGTCAAAAACAAGGGCAGTAACATTATCCATAAGTTCCCATGTCTCCAGTAAATCCATTGAAGCCTCAGCCTGAGCTGTGCCAGAAGAATTGTCGATGACAGGTACTCCCAATAACTTTCCTTCAGTGTATGAAGGTGGACCAGACACTAGCACAGCTAAAGTCTCTGAGGTACTTCCAGGTTCACTGCCCAAGACATCTTTGAGCAACTTTCCATCCCAGTGTAAGGCAGCGTACTGTGGGGGGTTTTCACAAAACTTGGACATGTGACTCTGGCTGATATTATACCTGGACAGCATTCTGTTGCGACGTGTTGTTGAGGTTGAGATGACGAAGTTATCCAGATCAGCCCCTCCAGCTTTCAAGGTGGCAGAAACCATGGCAGTAACTTGATTGTCTGATAAACCAAGACGATCAGCTGTATTGCAGATGACATCACATTCCATGACCTTCCTTGGAAACGTCAAAGTCACACTAGTCACAGTGTCTTGATGGTGAGAACATCCAGGACGAGGCTGATGGTAATCCATGTCCTCTGTGTTAGCGTCGTTGTCAGTTGAGTCATCCCAGGTAATGTCATCCACATGAACAACTGCCTCTTGATCTGCTGCAGCTGTAAAATAGTACATGTTAAGACAGTAATTGTTAAGTACATGCTAAATATCGCAATGGGGTAAAACTTAAAACTTTTTGTAACGTTCGAAGTAATTAGTTTTACCTTGTTCTTGTCTATGCTGCAGTCTTTCATTCCTCGCTGCTTGCTGCAGGGATCTTGTCTCAAAAATCTTGTCATGACCAGACATATGACCTTTCCTCTCAGTCTTTTGGTCTTCGTAGAACCTGATATCCTCATCTTTCTTCTCTCTGGATAACAGTCTGTTGTTCTGTATTTCCTGGATTGCATCTGGAGCTCCTGTATCGAACAGGCTGTCTAATTCCAGCACAAATGCTCCTCTTTTTCCTCCAGGGTTACTTGCTCTTCCTTTGCTTTTCACCAGAGCACGATGTTTCTCATGTAGTTTCATGAAGAGCTTCATTGCGTTGTACTTGGTCATTGTCTTGATCCTAGCCATCTGCCAGAATGAGATGATAGATTCAACTGTTTCATATGCAAGGTCTTGAACCATGGGCCTCCCTGCATTTTCCGGTAAATTCTGAAGATTAAGGAAATACTGGAACGCCTGTCTGTTGGTGGGAAGCTGGGAACCACTGATAAAAGCTGAAGGGTATCCAACCAGGAAAGTTTCAGTGAGAGATCTGGTAGATGGCCCAGTTGACACCTGCCTGTGGACAGTACGTGGAGGTTCTGAGATATCAACTGTGCGCCCACGGAGCTCCCTCAGCTCCTTGCTTAATGCCATTGTGAAGTTGTAACTTGTAGATGGTTTTCTAGATTCTGATTGAGTTTCTGTTGTTTCCGGAAAAATGATAGATAATTATTATTATTATTATTATTATTAATTATTATTTATTTATTATTATTATTACTATTATTATTATTATTATTATTTATTAATTTTATGCTCTTTCATTTGATACCTAATTTGTTGCTCTATCTTGTTTAGATCAAAAGTTAAAGTGCAAAACATAATTCAAGGGACCCCGGAATTGGCGCTTTGGCCGATTTCAAGGCAGAAAATTTAAAGCTCCATGCGGCAATGCTTCCCAACATCCTAGGTCAAAATAGTTGTGATTTTCGTCTTTTTCAGGTCAAAAAGCATGGGAAAATGTACAGAAACCTATGAAAATAAGAAAAAGTTGATTTTTGAACAGGCCTAGGTTAACATATTAAGAAAAAGTTATGACATTTCTAATCCAGCCTCCTACGGGGGTGTTAATAGACTGTACTGAGGCGTTTATAATGAAGAAATAGAGGAAAAAGATGTTGAGAGGTTTTTGGTGAGCAGGATGCTTATACACTTCATAAACCGGTGAGAATGAGGTTTAAAACTGCCAAGACATTAGCAGCCTCGGTTGATTCTATTTGGCAGGCGGATGTAACAGAGACAGAGATATTCAGTGCATAATAACAGCTATAGATACATCCTGTTTATAATAGATGTATTCTTCAGATACTTGTGGCTAATCCCGCTGAAAAATAAATCCCCTGTAACAGTTGCTAAAGCAGCCAAAGCGCTGATGTTGAAGGAAAACAGGATTCCTGGCAATTTTTGTACGGACAAGGGGAAATAATTTATAGGCCGAGCTTTTCAGAACATGTTGGCAGAATTTAATAGCAGTTATTACACTAGCAATTCTATAATAATTTCAGTGTACCATAAAGGAACGCATGCATCGCTATTTCACACATAAAAACACATACAGATATATAGACATTCTGGAGTCGCTGGCTTTATCCTACAACCGTTCACACCACCGAGCGATTGGTACAACACCTAACGAAATTTTAAAAAGAGGTGTGTGATATCGAGTAAAAAAGTTAATACTTGTGTGTAACTCGATATATGGCAGCACTGGTGGTAGTTTCGGTTAACAACGTTATCACTACTAATCCTCAGTTTTCTCTTTCAGTTGGTTCTGATATGTGGTACGAGACACTGTGTTACGCTAAGGTGAACAATCAAAATGAATCAACAGTTCACACCCGCTGAATACGCTTATATCCATTTCATTTATGGATTCTGTGATGGTAATAGCAGAGCGGCAGTTGAGAAATATCGAAGACGTTTTCCGAACCGCCGAATACCGAACAGGCAAGTGTTTAGTGACACACACCAGAGATTAAAGGAAATAGGGACATTTGTTCCACGTAACGTAGAACATGTACACGACGGCCCGTTCCTGAGGAGGAGCGCATACTGGCCCTAGCACAACGTAGTCCAACTACCAGTGTTCGAAGGATTTCTAGACAAATTGGTGAATCCGTATCGCGTGCTTGGCGAACCATACATGATGAGGGTTTGTATCCTTATCATTTGCAATGTGTGCAAGCTCTTCAACCGGATAATTACGATAAACGTGTTCAATTTTGCCAGTGCATGGTTATGCACTGCCAAATTCTTAATCGCATACTGTTTAGTGATGAAGCACAATTCATTCGGGATGGAATTAACAATAGACGAAATCCCCGCTTGTGGTCGGCCGGTAATCCTCACGGAATCGTTGAAGGAAATTTTCAACATCGATTTTCGGTGAATGTTTGGTGCGGTGTAATTGGAGATCAGCTGATTGATTCGTTTTGGAACAACGACTAACTGCTGATATTTATCTGAACTTCCTGACGAACGAATTGCCGCTTTTGATGGAGGACGTGTCCTTGGAGACAAGGCGCGGGATGTTCTTTCAGTACGATGAGGCGCCACCACATTTTGGTTGCCATGTTACGGATTACTTGAATCAGCGGTACGGGAATCACTGGATTGGTCGTGCTGGTCCAACATCGTGGTCTCCGAGATCTCCAGACCTAACCCCTTTAGATTTCTTCTTATGGGGCCTTATGAAAGAGATGGTCTACAAGACCAAAGTACAAACGAGAGAGGAACTCTTATGTCGGATTATGGATGCCGCTGCTTACATACGAGAACACCCAGAAATGATTCAATGGGCAGTAGACTCTTGTTTCGAACGAGCAAGGGGATATTTTGAACATTTATAAGGTGTATCTCATAAAATGTAGCAATAAACACATCAGATTAATACTCTCGTTTATTTTTTCTGTGCACCTTAAAACGTCCTACCTCCACAACGATTGGAAACAGCACCGATGTTGTATTAACTTTTTTACTCGATATCACCCCCCCCCAAATCATCCCCCAAACTATGGCAGACCGGTTGTGAAACACCCTGTATATACGATATATCTACGATGTATCTATGCATATATCTTACAACCTTGCAGCATACAGTTTCTTTCGAAGTTCTGTCTTCTTTCGAAAATTAAACGCATTGATTTGCATGTTGAGAGAGTTTAACACAGTGACTACCACATCATACACATGTGATTGACATGGGTTGTGCTTGGAGAAGTCTTGTCAGTCACGTTTGATTGACGAACAACTAAAAATTTAGAGTTAGGTCAGACAGATTGTACTGAAGCTATATTAGTTCCACAAAGTTTGGCCTCTGACAAATATAAGTCTGATGACCCTGCGATAAGAATTAAACTTTTCGGTAACCCCCAGACCATTTTTTAAGGAATTTTTACAGCTGGGTCAAAAGTCAAAAGGGCACTTAATCGTGTAATAAAAGGGCACTTGATAAATGCAAAAAGGGCACGACAGAAAATTACCGAGGACACCAGCAATTCCTTTTACTTCTACAGATCTTCCATGCTGTTTACAATTTGTTTTCTCTTATGGAATATGGAGAATGTCGATCATAGAAAACGTTTATATAAATAAAAGGGCATACCATAATATTTCTCCTTGCTAAGAATTTTTCACATTTGATTACTTAAATTTAAATAATAACATGCATAATAACTGTACTTTTGAAAAATGGGGGGGCAAGGGGACCATCACTGCTCGGACAAATGAGGCTGACTGCTATGACAATATGAAAGACCACTGTGACAAAATCCCAGTAGTTTCTATGTAAAAAAAAAAAATGCCCTGGTAACCCCTCATTTCTTTGCCTAAAGTCAAAATTCTTCCATTCAGCTACAGAAATTTATTCATCTTGTGCTGATATATAAGTTAGCTAATACCGGTGAGAGAGGATTGAGATTTCAAACTGGTAAGTTTTGATGTATGCTCGTTATTCACAAAAGTCGCGGTTCATGACCTACTTGAATTTTTAAAAGATAAGATCTCTGAATATACTTTCCCTGTGCAACACAACACTCTTATTGAGTTAATTAAGCTTTGCGTCAAAGATTGTAAACTTCATTTTAAAAATAAGTTTTATGTTATGTCGTTTGGATTGGCGATGGGAAATCCTTTTCACGGGTATTGGCTAACTTATATATGGAATTTTTTGAAAGCAGAATTTTGCCTACTATTGTTAATTTTAACTTTGTTTGGTACATGTATATGGATGATATTTTATGCCTTTGGCCTAATAATTTGGATGGTGACTTATTTCTTGGTAGGCTCAACAGTTTAGTCGCATCTATTAAGTTCACGGTTGAAAAAGAAAATGACGGAAGCTTATCTTTTCTGGATCTAAAAATTTGGAGGTGTTTTAATCAGTTCAAATTTGAAGTTTATCGTAAACCTACTAATAATAACTCTTATGTGCATTTTTATTCCGACCATCATCCCTCGATTAAATCTATTTTCTCTGCTATGCTTCTTAGACCATTGAGAGTTGTCAGTCCTGAATTTTTAGATTCCGAGTTATGCAATATCATGAATATTGGTACTAAATTATGTTACCCTATTTCATTTCTAGATAACTGCCTTAGGAAAGCCAAGAATAGGTATTATAATAGTGTAACTGTAAAGGAATTTGAGCGAAAAAATATTCTTAGCCTACCTTACCATGTAAATTTTCAATATCTTCCGACTTTACTAAAAGCAATTGGTATCAATGTATTCTTTAAGTATAATAATAATGTAAAATCACGTTTAATAAAGAATAGCCCGGATAATCTGGTTGGTTGTGTGTATTCGATCGGATGTACACAATGTGACTTAGTATATATAGGCCAAACGGGTAAAACGTTCGATATTCGGGTAAAACAGCATAAATATGCGTGTAGAACAGCAAATAATTCTAATGCATTGTTTAACCATATGTATAGATGTAATCATAGTATTAAGTTGGATAGTTCTAAAGCTTTCGTTAAAAACACAGATATAAGCGAAAGGAATATTCTAGAATGTGCATTTATACATTTTAAAAATAATTTCAATAACAGTGCGGGAATGTATAAAATTGAGAATATCCTGTTAAAATACCTTTTGCCTCTAATCAACTCTTGTTAATCTTGTGTTAATCTTTTTGTTTTTCTGTCCCGTTGTATATATTTTTGGTCATCTTGCCTCCACCCTTCATTCCCTGATGATGTGTACTTCTGAATACACGAAAGGCCTTGGAATCATTTTTCTTTTTCCTTGTGGGTTTGCATCATACATACACACACACACACACACACACACACATATATATATATATATATATATATATATATATATATATATATATATATATAGGGCGTTTCAAAAAGAGTTATACAATTTTAAACGTTTATTTACAAAGAACCAGAAATTTCATGAACGTGAACAAAACATTTTTTGAAAGCTTATGAAATTATATTTTTTTGCCAGTAAGTTTAAGCAAAATTAAGCAAAATGCAGTTAAGCATAATGGAGTTAAGCAAAATCCTTGTAATTGACGTTCTCGATGTGTGCACCACCGCGGTTCAGACTCCTAAGTTCTGTCCAACTTTCCTCCAGTTCTCAGGGGGCATTTCCTGGAGGTAGTCTGATACCTTCTGCTTCAGATCGTCCAGTGTGGCAGGGCGGTTGGCGTAGACAGAGTCCTTGGCAGCCCCCCAGAACCAGTAATCCAGAGGGTTTAAGTCTGGGCTATGGGGTGCCCAGTCATGAGCGGTACCCAGGGAAATGAGGCGGTTTCTGAAGAGCTGCCGCAGGATAGTGATGGTGTCACCAGCTGTATGCGGGGTGGCACCATCCTGCATAAACCAGGTCATCCTCAAACCAGTAAGGCCCTAGCATTCCCCATCTGACATTGAAGGCGCAGAAGCACGTGACCTTAGGCCCTTTCAGGCACCTCTCAGTGATCTCCTCAGGTGGTTTTGCGCCCCAGAAAATGTTATTGTGGTTGTTGATGGCACCACTCAAATGGAAATGGGCTTCATCACTGAACCAGATCAGGTTGCTCCAGTTTGAGTAGCGCTCCATCCTGTCACTGAGCCAATTGCACATGTCAACTCTCTTTCTCATGTCATCTTGAGTCAGTTTATGCCTAATAGAGATGTTGTACGGGAAAAGCTTCAGTTCCTTAGTGAGGATACGCCAGACTGATGTTGGTTTGATGCCCAGCTCCTGGGAGCGCCGACGGTGGGACTTCTTGGGACTGTCCACTATAGAATCCAGCACGACGTCGACGTTGGCTTGGCTCTTGGTTACTGATGCTGGCCTGCCACTGTTGCCCTTGATCTGGTTGTGCACAACCACTCTTGTCCTCAAAATGTTTCACAGCACGTTGAATGTCACAATTTGTTGGTCCAACACGTGTTCTGAGATTGAATTCCCGGCAGAACCTCCGACGGGTCTCTACATATGATTTCGTCTCATACCACAGAGACACCACTTTCGTCTTCTGCTCCACTGTCACTGGCATAGTTGAGCTAGGGAGCTAGAAATTCCAGAGAACAAATACCAGAATACTACCACCAAAACCTGAAAAAGAAAAGGGTATAGATCGAAAAACAAAGAAATGGCAGGACATTAAAGTTGTATAACTCTTTTTGAAACGCCCTGTGTGTGTATATATATATATATATATATATATATATATAATATATATATTATATAATCAAACAGTTACCTAGAACTTTTAGCAGTAAAACCTAAAAAGTTAAGCGTGATACTAATAGTCATCTACAGATCTCTGAACACTCCAACTGCAAAATGTTCGGATGCCATTGCTAATATCAGAAACCTAGTAAAGTACTAAAACTCTCCATTTCCCAATATAACACTCTGCATAGATTTTAATTTATTATTTATAAAATACAAAAAGTGGGAAGAAATATATGTATATGCAGTAGTATGGGTGCAAAAGGGGAGAGTGCAATGCAATTGCAAATGTTGCAAAAGTGCCACCCCCTCCTCCCTTTGTTGCAAGGCATACCATAGTACCAACCCCCTTTGTTGCACGGCACCAAACAGTGCCAGTGCCAAACCTCCCTTGTTGCAAGGCACCCCCCTAGAGGGGGAGGGTGCTGCAGCAAGAGCAACAACGGATTATGCAACTTGGAGGCGGAGTTATCCCCCAAGTTGCAATGAACTCCCGCTGGGGGAGACCTCTTTGGGGGAGAAGGTGGTACGGCCTCACCCCCTCAAAGGGGTATACCTAACCTAAGAGAGAGGAGGAGAGAGAGGAGGAGAGGTGTTCGCTTGACAGGAGCCAAGCGCATATTAAGACTTCAGCCGAGCGGCCGTTGTCTTATAGGGCCCCTAATCAGCCAGTCGGCTTTATCAGCCAGTGCCTCCAGGCATCATCAGCCAGTTGGCACAGTGTATACTTCGTTTGGCACGTACACACCCGTCTATACGCCCATAAAATATTACAATTATATGCGTCGAGACCCGGCGGCGGCGCGTCCTTCCGCTGTTGGTAGCTAGGGTGACCTAATGATCATCGTTAAACCGTAGGTCTAAGGTGGAGTGTAAACATCCTTCCACGGTTGGTAGATAAAATGGGTAACCAGTCTCCTTCCTCGCCCTCTCTTTCTCTCCCTCTTATATATATATATATATATATATATATATATATATATATATATATTTCCCCTTCTAAAAGTAGGTTTACAGTGGAGTGTAAAGCTTGACCTTCGCCAGAATGAACAATTCGGGCGGAAACCATCGAAAGCAAAGGCGAACATATATATATGCACAATTCCGGAAAAAAGTTCATCTAAAAAATTCGTGTAAACATCTTTCCACGGTTGGTAGATAAATGGTACCCAGAGTGCCCTAGCAGGGATCTCTCTCGCTGCTCTCTTATATATATTATATATATATATATATATATATATATATATAATATATAATAATAAACAGGAACACCAGAGAAAATACAAACATCCTTCAAGGTTTAATAGAACCAACGTTTCGGAATGCACTAATTCCATCTTCAGGGCTAAAACAATAAAATTCCAAATCACATACAAAATACAAATTGCTTAATAACAATTTAAAATAAACTTAAAAAATTATAAAAAGTAGCTAAGAAAATGTAAAACATTAAAACTAAAAGGTAAATAAATGTGAAGTTAAAAAGTTAAAATTATAAAAAAGTAAAAGCATTAAAACTGAAATGTAAATAAAATAAACTAGTACCTTAACCAAAACATAGCAGATCTATCGATGATTCGTCAGAATTTAGGTCTGGTTTTAGTTTATAAATAAACAGAGACTCCATAATTTTAAGCTTAAGGTCAGAGCTTCCGGCAGCAAGTACGGTGAAATTAGACTGTGAAATTGGTGGTTATTGTTGTGCGAGTGATTACGTATGAGAGAATTAGGTGGTTTGCCAAGGGGTAAATTTGTACGGACCGATTTACCGAGATGTTCGTAAATACGAGATTTTAAATAGTCTTTTAGTTTTACCTATATATGACCCCATATAGTGGTCACACTTGTATTGATAAACTATAGATGACTTAAGAAGTGTAGGAATAACATCCTTGTATTTAAATAAATGGTAAATCGATTTAGACGGGTGAATATAATTTTTATACACAGTTGTGGGTAGAATTCCTTGAGCAATTTTAAAAGTTTATTTCTAATGTTAAAACTTGAGGTTCCCATATAGGGCAAAGTGAAATACAGGATATCTTTGGGGACTGTAATTAAGTCTCTAGTTGTAGGGCTTATTAGTCTATTTAAGGTTCTGCCTATTGTAGTCTCCACCAGTCTAGAAGGGAAATTATTCTTGGCAAGGAGTTTTCGGATGAAATCTAGTTCATCGTGTAGTTTGAAGTAATCTGAACAGATATTGAAAGCTCTATTGGTCAGAGTCGAGATTAAATTTCGTTTGAAACCTAAAGGGATAAAGGAAGAAAAGTTCGTAGTAAGATTGGTGAATGTCGGCTTTCGGTAAACGGAAGTTTCAAAAGAGGAATTAGTTTTTATTATCTTAATGTCCAAAAAGGACAGAGAGCTATTAGATTCAACTTCTGAAGTAAATTGAATGTTAGGGTGCTTAGAATTAAGGTAATTACGAAACAAAGGGATATGGTCTGGTGATTTAAACAGGAGAAAAGTGTCATCAATATATCTTCTATAAAAAACCGGTTTAAAGTTGGAAGGACACTCATTCAACCATTTGACTTCATGATGACACAGAAACGCGTTAGCTAAGGTGGGACCAAGAGGCAGACCCATTTGAACACCTTCAGTCTGTTTAAAATATTCACCGTTGAATATAAATATAAGGTCTTCCACGGAAAATTTTAGTAGTTCTTTCATTTGGCCTCTATTAAACCCTGCACAGTATCAGTATTATTAAAAAGATTGTCAATACATATATCAATAGTTTCTGCAACAGGCACATTGGTAAATAAAGATTTTACATCGAAGCTAGCCATTGTGTAAGAATTATTATTTAATGAGGTAATTTCTCTAACGAAAGAAAAAGAATCCCGTGCTGTATACAAATTATAAGTTATAGGTGATAGTATGGGAACCAAGAATTTTGAAAGGTTATAACTAAAAGTTCCTAGAGCCGATAAAATTGACCTAAGCGGACAATTAGGTTTGTGTATTTTAGGAAGTCCATACATAATGCCTGGGCTGGATCCAGAAACAAATAATTTAGCAAAAACCGTGTCTGAGATTATATTATTAGATTTAAGTTTTCTAAGATACCTATTAATTTTATCTTCCTGTTTTAAAATTAAAGCAAAAATGTCACCAGTTACTTTAGTAAATCTAGTTGCATCATTTAAAATATCTAACATTTTATTGACATAAACATTCCTGTCCAAAAGAACAACGCCATTGCCTTTGTCTGGTCTTGTAACCACCAATGACTTGTCCAAAGACAGATTTCTTAGACTTTGAAACTCTTCCACCTCCATATTAGATCTATTGCCATAAGGGTTAAAAGCATAAAATGAAGTAAAAGCTAAATTACGTAAATTATTAGATAAAAAGTTAAAACCTTTAGTATGTGGGTCAAAGAATGAATCTTTAAAAAGGTCCTTAAAAAATAACTCAAAGTTGAGGAAATAATTGTAAAAATTAAGTTTCTTTGGAGTAAGAGAGAATTTCAGGCCTTTACAAAGGGCAGATTTTTGAATATCACTGAGAACTTTGGAAGAATAATTAAAGATGAGATCATTAGCTGCTAGATTATTACTCGTATTATATCCTAATTTTTGGAGTTTCCTGTTCTGAACAAAATTCACCCTTGCAATACATTTCAAATTGCCCGTCTGAATGACGTTCAAAAGATGTGTTGAATCTATACCAGACACCAGAGACTTAAAATCACAAGTAGACCGATTAAGATCCCGATTACATTCATTACTGAGCCTTTTCTTAAATTTAATTTCTGCATCTAGTAATTGTTTTTGACAGTTCCTATAGGTTTCACTTTTTTGTAAATGAAAGTTACTAAGTTTGAACCTCAAAAAGCCAGGAATCAAATCCTGGTTTCTGCAGCAAGTAAGGAACCGCAAATCACACTGAAGTTTTCTAGCCTTGTAGTCAAGTTTTTCAAGTCTTCTATACATGTGCAATGCTGGTCTTCCATAGCGTTTGGTGATTATATCGGCTATTGATTGATGGCGCGGAAAACGCAGTTTAATAATAAACAGGAACACCAGAGAAAATACAAACATCCTTCAAGGTTTAATAGAACCAACGTTTCGGAATGCACTAATTCCATCTTCAGGGCTAAAACAATAAAATTCCAAATCACATACAACTAGAGACTTAATTACAGTCCCCAAAGATATCCTGTATTTCACTTTGCCCTATATGGGAACCTCAAGTTTTAACATTAGAAATAAACTTTTAAAATTGCTCAAGGAATTCTACCCACAACTGTGTATAAAAATTATATTCACCCCGTCTAAATCGATTTACCATTTATTTAAATACAAGGATGTTATTCCTACACTTCTTAAGTCATCTATAGTTTATCAATACAAGTGTGACCACTGTATGGGGTCATATATAGGTAAAACTAAAAGACATTTAAAATCTCGTATTTACGAACATCTCGGTAAATCGGTCCGTACAAATTTACCCCTTGGCAAACCACCTAATTCTCTCATACGTAATCACTCGCACAACAATAACCACCCAATTTCACAGTCTAATTTCACCGTACTTGCTGCCGGAAGCTCTGACTTTAAGCTTAAAATTATGGAGTCTCTGTTTATTTATAACTAAAACCAGACCTAAATTCTGACGAATCATCGATAGATCTGCTATGTTTTGGTTAAGGTACTAGTTTATTTTATTTACATTTCAGTTTTAATGCTTTTACTTTTTTATAATTTTAACTTTTTAACTTCACATTTATTTACCTTTTAGTTTTAATGTTTTACATTTTCTTAGCTACTTTTTATAATTTTTTAAGTTTATTTTAAATTGTTATTAAGCAATTTGTATTTTGTATGTGATTTGGAATTTTATTGTTTTAGCCCTGAAGATGGAATTAGTGCATTCCGAAACGTTGGTTCTATTAAACCTTGAAGGATGTTTGTATTTTCTCTGGTGTTCCTGTTTATTATTAAACTGCGTTTTCCGCGCCATCAATCAATAGCCGATATATATATATATATATATATATATATCCCCGTTAAAAAGTAGGTCTAAGGTAGAGTGTAAAGATTGACATTCATCAGAATGAACAATTCGGGGGGAAGCAAACGAAACCAAAGAATGCCTATATATGTACAGTTCCGGAAAAAAGTTAATCTAAAAAATTCTGAAAATTGGTACAAGAA
Organism: Bathynomus jamesi; assembly: GCA_023014485.1. Taxonomy (NCBI): domain Eukaryota; kingdom Metazoa; phylum Arthropoda; class Malacostraca; order Isopoda; family Cirolanidae; genus Bathynomus; species Bathynomus jamesi. Next base: position 104,986 of record JAJOZX010005353.1, on the reverse strand, counting down.
GCGTACACAAAATTTATAATCACGTCAAATTGTATTAATTAACTCACTCTCCGGCTAACTTAAATCGAATATTACGGTCTTTTTCATCTGTAACTTCTGCAAATTAAAACAGGACAAATGGTACACGTAGCATTAAAATGTGCAGCATAAATGAATAAACAGAAAGGTGATATAATAAAGGAAGGAAATGAAGAGAAGAAGAAAGCGATATAAGCAAACACCTTCAGAAACATTTCCTAATTAAACGATGTAAATAGCTGAATAATAGGACATAAATATTTATGGAAAAAAATTATATATACAGGGTGTCCCATAAGTCCGGCATCATAGGAAAAATAATAAAAAAAGGCAAAACAAAAGCTTTTATTTACAGAACGTGCTCAGTATGTCCACCATTGTTTTCAATACACAAATTCAGACGTGATACCCAGTCAGCAAGCACACGGTGAATGATGTCAGGAGTAATGATGTTACATGTCCCAATAATGCGCTGCCGCAAATGTTCAACACTCCTAATTTTCTCTGCGTATACTAGCGCTTTCAAGTGGCCCCAGAGATAAAAATCTAATGGCGTGAGATCCGGGCTTCTAGCTGGCCATTCCACAGGCCCTCGACGTCCTATCCAATGACCATGGAATTGTTGGTACAGGTATTCCCTTACTTGGGTGCTGTAATGTGCAGGTGCGCCGTCTTGCTGGAACCATGTTGGGAAATTTCCTTCTTCGTTCAAGACACTGGGAAATGCTTCTTCCTTGAGCATACGTAGGTAGGTGCCTCCAGTGACATGTTCATCGAAAAAGAGGGGGCCTATGATGCGATCCTTCCAAATGCCACACCATACCATCACCCGAGATGCACCTTGTTCCTTTGAAGCGATATACCAGTGAGGGTTGTTTTGAGACCAGTAACGGGTGTTCTGTCGATTTACCTCACCACTTCCATAAAAAACAGCCTCGTCACTGAACAGAATGGTGGACGGGAAATTGGCATCCCGAACATAAATTATGGTTTGTAGAAATAGAAAAATATGAATTTCTCCTATGATGCCGGACTTATGGGACACCCTGTATATATATATATATGTATATATACACAATTATATTAAACATCGTTCTGAAAATTGTGGAGTTTGACGGAAGCGATAGATAATATCGATTTAAAATTCCAATAAATAAACAAAAAAAAATTAATTACGGGCTGCAAACACCCTCTCACTTCCATTCTGAACTTCTCTCATATATATATGTTTAATTCTTTAGTGCCGTTTCTCTGGTTTCCAAGATTCGAGATAAGGTACGTATTATTAAATTATACGGCTCAGCGTCGGTCGTTAAATATCCAAACCATGAGAAGGTCGAGTTTTAATTAGCTATAATTAAACGAGTCTTTGTGAAAAGCTGGTGATATTTTTTTAAAAACCATTTCCACTTCCTTTCGCTCTATTTTCACCCACACGTGTCTTCAATTTCCTCTGAAAAGTCATATCACACGTCTTTGTTATTTTTTAAAATTTATTTATTGTACCGAAGCAAAGGTACATATGTACAAATCTCTCGCTCTCTCTCTCTATCTCTCGCTATATATATTAATCAGCGAACTGCTCGAGATCGTAAACTTTGGGCTAATCACCCGCAATCAGCACGCATCTGTTATTTTTAAATTTATTTATTGTGTCGTATAAGAATTCCACGATACAATAAACTTTACAGCGGCTTTCTTCATGGGTAATTAACTATCTTCCACCTTTATGTTTCAGACATCATAAAACGTTTCACAATCCAACCTGAACTCTCTCTCTCTCTCTCTCGGTCGTATACAAGATCAAAAAACAAAGCGTTTCTCGTCTCTCCACGAATGGGGATATCTGACACGCCCCAGATTTCACGGGACAACCAATCACAGCCCTGTGGGCGGAGCCCAGGACCTCTGTTTGGCCGCTATGCAGGCCTACGCATCAAGACCCGCCCAAAATTCACCGCTAGCCAATAGGAAGCTAGCGTTTGTGTGTTGTGGGGTGGTCACAAGCCCCTTTATAAAAGGGGTCACTTTCATCTCAGAGCCTCAGTTCGTATGTTTTTTTCGTGCTTAGTGTTTTTGAAATACCAACAATGAGCCAGCTGTACGACTCCCCCGATCTGTTTGAAGCTCAAGATTTTTATGCTCACGCAACGCGTCTAATTTTCAGCGCTGCAGATCGGGATGAACTTTTATCCACGCAGATTGTACGGAAAATTGTGACGAAATGCAAGAACCGTTCACCGAAGACGATATTAAAATGTAAGTAATTATATTCTGCGGCTCATTCAGTGTTAACTTATAAATGCCTAACCTAGCTTTATTATGAGTTTTCCTACAAAGAAAAGTTAATCCCAGCACTCTTTCTCGTTTATAATAATATAACCTAACCGGGACATACTATATATATATAATATATATATATATATATATATATATCGGCCAGGACTCTTTCTCGTTTATAATAATATAACCTAATAGGGATATAATATATGTATATATATATAATATATATATATATATATATATATATATATCGGCCAGGACTCTTTCTCGTTTATAACAATATACCGTAACCGTAAAAGGCCGCAATAAACGCGTTTTGAAAAATACTTTTAATTCTGTTTCCTTCGGGTTATTTCGGCATATGTATATATATATATATATATATATATATTATATATATATATATATATATATATATATACAGTATATGGGATATCTGACACGCCCCAGATTTCACGGTGTATATATGGTGTGTTTTCATTTGTAGATTTCTTGTACAGGTAGGATTTTAGAAATATTAAAAACTTACAAAAGAAATATTAAAAACTATTAAGATTTGTCTGCGGATTCGAGACTTTTGAAAACTGTCAGGATATCTGCTTGTGCTTACAATTTGCTGTTAGCCTAACCTAGCTTTATTTTAGTTAATTTATAAAAAGCCGTAATAAAGCGAAGTGAACTGCTAATGTCCAGATGGCCGGTCTGTATTCATATATATATATTCCTCTGTGTGTATTTTGGGTGAAAAACAATAGGTTTTTATTTATTGTCCACTCTCATTAGAAATATTAAAAACTATTAAAAATTGCATGCGGGCTCGAGTCCCGTTGCAGGCAGACGATGTCTTAGCACTCGAAAACTGTCAGGATATCTGCTTATGGTTACAATTTGCTGTTAGTCTAACCTAGCTTTATTCTGAATTTTTCTACAACGTAAAAAATTAATCCCATTATGTTTTTAATTATTGTGTTTTCATCGTGATTATTTCGGCATATATATACAGTGCCCGCGAAAAGTATCCGATCACCCTTGAAATTTGTATTTTTTTACATAAAAAACAATGTTTAAATGTATACTAACCTTATATTAGTATTTTGTCATCTGTCCTTTGGTTTGGATGACTTGTTCTAGACGTTTTGGCATGGATTTAATCAAGTTTTGACAAACTTCCACTGATATTTCCTTGCACCATACCTTTTTGATGGCCTCTTGTAATTTTTCGACTGAGCCAGTGTCGTGGCATTCAACCTTATTTTTTATTATTAGCCACAGATTTTCTATCGGATTGAGATCTGGACTATTACCAGGCCAATCCAAAATATCAAATTTATTGTCAGTAATCCATTTTGTCACTATTTTGGCCCTGTGACATGGTGCACCATCATGCATGTATGTTTTTGTCCTTTGGATTGCCATTGCCATTGGAAGTTTATCCTGTAGCATTGCTAAATACCGTGCACCATTCATAGTTGTGTTCTTCGGAAGAAAATATAAGTTTCCACGCCCATAGTAACCGAAACAACCCCAAAATCACACTTGGAGGGTGTTTCATTGTCTTTAGGGTGTATTTAGGGTCCATCCTATTTGAGCCAATAGGCCGGCGAACCTTTTTTGGACAACTTCTGAATGTCAAAAATGTCGACTCATCGCTAAATAAAACCTTCTTCCAGTCATCAACAGTCCAATGAATGTATTTTTTACAAAATGCGACACGTTTTTTACGCATTTTTTCATTAATGAACGGTTTCTTAGCAGCATGGCGAGATGGTAATCCGAGTTCTTTTTGGAGCCGCTCCTGGATAGTTCGTTCAGAAACACCAGATAACAAATTATTCATATTAAATTTTATTTCTTTCGCAGTTATTGTTGGGTTTTTCAATACTAAACGTTTCATAAGTTTGTCTGTTCGCGAATTTGTTTTTCTCGGTCTGCCAGATCGTTTTTTAGGGACTGGCGTGGTTAGGCCACCATTGTTCTTAGCCCGTGAAACCCATAAATTAACGGTACTTTGGGATATGTTTAATTCCTTAGCTATCTGTCTCTGTGATTTCCCACATGCATGCAAAGCAACAATAGCACCTCGACAATCACTCTTAAGTTGTTTTTTAGCACACATTATATATAAATTTTATTTACACCACTTTCTGTAAAAAAAAAAAAAATATCAAGAAATTTACACAAACAGTGAAATCTGACAAATTTGAGACACAGCCACCCGCAACGAAGGCTACCAGAACACTAATTTGAGAATGCGTTGGATAGCTCTCATATCAGCGAGCAACCTCAAAGTTACCAGATGTCGCTAGAACAAATAGAAAGTGAATTACGTGTCTCTGAATATCAAGGGAAAATATTGTATTTTCTTGAGTGATCGGATACTTTTCGCGGGCACTGTATATATATATATATATATATATATATATATATATGGTGGAGCTTTAATAATATTTTTCTCGGTAATTCAGCTTCAGCACCGCAGTAGGATTTTTAAATTACCAAAACTTTTAAGAATTATCTGCTTTTTTATTATAATTTTTTAAATTCGTGGCATTTTCTCTTATTGTAGCTCTTTATTTTTACTTAATCTTATAGGACCGATGCGGAACTTGATCGTGTTATAGCTACTTTTGATGAAAGGAGAAAAATAATATGGATGCTTCTCCGCACAGCCAACCCAGTGACCTGAATACAGAAGTCGAGGTATTGGCTCACATCCGGTCCAGCGAGTGCCAGGTTATCGAGGAACTAATGTAAGTATTTTTGAGGTTAAGAAGAAAACACATTGTGTTTTCATTTATTAAATGGTAGAAAACATGTACAAAGCGGAACCAGTGTCGTTAAATAAGTCTTAATGGCTATATTTTACAGTTACAAATGTATATACAACTTTACACAATATAGATATACACCTTTACACAATACAGCGGGTGCTAGCATAAGGGAACCTTTTTTTATCTGTCTGCATACACTTTTATCGTTCATCTCTGTGTCGCACAAATCGAATAATTTAAAAAAATTATAAATCCCTTCCCACGTGACATGTGCAGGAGAAATGAAGGCAATACAGCCGCACGTTTCGCTATAATATCCTTGAAAGCGATACGGTTCCACACATCTCAGGTACATGTATTGCGATAAACTGCACAACCACAGAATCATTCCACGGCTGAGCGCCGAGTGAGTCAAAATAGTACATTCTTTCCCTATTTTTAAAATAGATTGCAAACCAATGAATCCCCTCACCCCCACAATGTCGGTGTTAACGATAATCCCGTACCAGTTTCTCGTACTTGGCAATTCAATATTTCATTCTTCGCAAACACACCGATAAATTTGAGCGTGTGAAACGGTCACTTTTCATTACTCTCTGGAGTGTATTCGCGTCCATTTTAAAAGTCTGTGACCACGTTCCTGAAACGATCAACTTCTATTAGTGCCTGTGATTCGAGGTACACGAGTACACTTATAGGCGCGTCTATAGGCTTGGCAAATTCCAACCTGACTGAGATATTCACCACTCTGCTGTGGACTTAAATGCGTATTTGCGCCAGCAGACAAGTCAGGCGTAATATCAAATGAATAAATGTTAAATTCTTCGACAAATTCTTTCTGCGTTACACCAAACCCAAGTTCGTCACAGCGCCTGTATTATGAGCCAGACTACTATATGCTCTCGCGCAGAGCGGGAACACAGCGTCTGATGAGTAGTCCGTAATCATGTCCCTCCCAAAGCGATGCCATTTACGTATAGAGTAATATTTTTAAGGCCGAAATTCTCGAATTTAAAGGCACTCTTTTATATTTTCCATTCGTCGAGGCGTGGTCCTGCATTCCAATTAATATCCTTTTAGGTAGGACTCCAAGGGCCACGTTTTCTAGTTGCTTCGAGGCCAACCCGGCGGGCACCGTGTATAGTTTGATCTGTACCCTGTTAATTGGGTATTTTACTGTGGCGTGTATTAAGTCTTTCTCAATTTCTATTTGTTTTGGCGAACTTAATTTCACTCGGCGTATACGCAAATACGTCTCCATGATGTGAATCACAACGGGTTTCGCGCCCTCTTCTTGATCAGACCCAGATTTATGCAGATCTCAGGAATCGTGCGGGTAAGCTTCAACTTCATATCCACCCTTCATAAGCAGTTTCTCCTGGAATGTGAAATCTGTATGAAGACGTCCAAAACATTCGTATATCTTTTTTTTAGAATTTTTAAATTTATCCTTTATACCATTTTCATCTTTAGTATGGTAATATCCCTCGGCGGTTAAAAAGGTGTCCTTCGCTTCTTTTGAAAAGTTGAGGACATTTTCCAGATAGGCTCGTAGGTGTAATACCCCGTTCCTGCCGAGATGTTAACCTGATTTAAATACACCTCACACTGGCTGAATATGGAGTGTAAAAAGTTGGTTTCAGGGTAGCAGAGTAACTATCATCGCAGTCCGTTCCATCAGAATGGGCTATACGCAGTTTAGCGTACATGTGCATGCAGCTCGGGTCAAAAAAGTAAGGGCCTGAGCTGGGTATCACGAATTCTATAGGGGCACTCGGCGAACTAATTGTGTTTAATGGGTTAATTGTAATAAAGTCGCTATGCTCAATAGAGACCTGAGTGGGGGGCATATCAAAGAGGGACAGTTCCGATTTACAGCATTGTGAACTACACGGATGGATGAAACGCGCCATGACGAGTCAGAAATAGTGCCACCTCCTCGACAAGTATAGTCAGCCTATGATTCGTGAGAGTAGTGTCCTCAGCTTATATCAGTTAAAAAAATGATCAGCCATAGGTTTCATACGCTTAGAGCACTTCTTTTTTATTTCCTTTTACGTTTAGCGCCACGTGATGGTAACCCCTTCTTCCTGGCAGATCTCTTCTTTCCGCCACCACGCATTTTTCTCTTTGCATCTTTGATGATTTCGTCCCGTGTACGTTTTAAATGTTTTTTTAGAGCTTCTTTAGGCTTAGTTCCACCATTATGTCTTCTGCCGCGTTAAAACCTGTTTGTAACGCCTTCCGCCCTAGGTACCTGGCACCCCTCTTCAACAGTGGGACAGCGGTGCGTAGTATGGATGAAAAAATGGATCCAAGCCCTCCCACGCTGGTATCTCACTCCTCGATAGACTGTGAATGGCCTTCGGGTCATTATAAACGGCGAAAGTGTAGTTTCACTGTTAAGCTCCCATCACCGAATGGGAAATTTTTTCCCTCAATCGTTCTTATATATATCGAGATGTTGGTTAATAGATTAGTCGCAACATTCACATAATGGGGCTTGTCATATGTAATGCTCAAACTTTTCCCTCTATGGTTGGGGATGTGTGCAATGCGCAGCAGGCGCGCCTGGGTGTCCCCAACAAATTGGTGCTCTACGATATTGCTGTAAATATAGCACATGTCTGGGGGGAGAGCTTTCACCCAATTTCTCCATCTTCAATTGATACATTAAGCTGGACAAGTCATGCTGTGCCTCGTGAAAGGTATCTCTTTGGAGAGCTGCGCTATATCGGCCCTCAGCCACAATTGTGAACAGCTCTTTATCTTTAATATTTCTACTAAGCGTTGATTTAACTTCAATGTGCATGCAGGCGTGTCTATGTTTACGACTTCAAAAAGTAAATCGTTTGTCAGGTCCGACTTTTCAAGACTCTTGTTTAACCCGTCACAATGTCCATGGCTGTATCATAATGCCCGATTCCTAGCGATACATTTGTGCTATAGTACTGTTCCTCACCGAACAGTACTGAACGCATAGTATTGTCTTAGGTTATGCCTAATTTTTCGCACACATCGATTCTTCTAAGGATCAGAAATATGATTTGCTCATTTTCAAGAGTTAAAAATTTGGAGACTAACTGGAGTTCACATAAGCCCACCTCATACGAATCACGCTCCAATTCAATGTGGTCCGTGGAGTTCTGTCACAAAGTTGGCGAGTGTGTTGTTAGGATGTACAGACAGAGAAGAAGAGGACGGGAGTGTGACATAGAAGTGGCTAGGCACCATGTTGCATACTAATTAAGCTTCATTATTGCAGGTGTTGAAACTTTCTGGGTAACGCAGCCATTTCACCAGGTACTTTTTTCTCTTTCCTGAACCTTTGCTGCCTAAAATTTTTTCAATTTTAAACACTTTTTCCTAAATTAAATGTCACTTTCTGCAACTCCTCGCAGTAAAAGCCTCCAGCGGTCTCCTCCCCATTCAAATCTCCAACGTAATACATCATTAGCTCACCTTTAGGTCTCATAGCATGAACTTTAAAAATCTCACGTGTCCATCCTTGCTCAAATCCCTTAGCAAATTTATTTCCCGAACGTGATCGCCTTACATAATCATTGATTTTGAAATGTGTAGAGTGTGGTGGCGGTGCTCCATCTCTCCTCACCTCTGGCAGCGCACCTCTTTCTAAAACTTCGTTAGGCGTTGTGCCAATTGTACGGTGGTGTGAACGGTTGTATGATGATGCCAATGACCCGAGAGCGTTTATATATCTGTATGTGTTTTTATGTGTAAAATAGTGATGCATGCGCTCCTTTATGGTAGGTTGAACTCTTTCAGCTAAAGAGGCCTTATGTATAGAACTGCTAGTGTAGTAACTGATATTAAACTCTGTCAGCATGTTCTGAAAAGCGCGACTTATAAATTCTTTCCCCATATCCGTACAAAAATAGCCAGGAACCCTTTCTTCTTTTAACATCAACGTTTTGGTCGTTTTTGCAACTGTTTCAGGCGATTTATTTTTCAGTGGAATTAGCCACAGATATCTAGAAAATACGCCTATTATGAATAGGATGTAGCGGTATCCATCATTATACACTGAATATCTTTGCATGTCTGTTAAATCCGCTTGCCAAATAGAGTCAATCGAATCCGCGGTTGTCTTGGCCGTTTTAAACCTTTTTCTCACCGGTTTATGAAGTGTATAAGCATCCTGTTCCCGCAAAAACCGCTCAACATCTTTTTTCCTACTCCGTAAACACCTCTGTACAGTCTATTAACGCCACCATAGGAGGCGGGGTTAGAAATGTCATAATAGCGTTTACTTAATATGTTAGCCATTTGCGTATTTTAGAGACACGTGGATAAGGTTGGCCGTTTGTTCTCTTCTTTCTCTCTTCAGAGACGCTGCTGCTGGGGGCGATGGCCTCAGTTGTGACACATGCGAGACTTGATCCAGGTCTTTTAACCTATTCAGATTACCTATCAATGTTTTGGGGACATTTATTTGTTGTAGTCTTGCTTTAATATGCTTCCATCCTGTTGGTGAGGGTCTGTCCCACTTTCTCACCAGATCATGAACAATATCAACGATATTGGATCCTTGTACCCTTGTTCCTTCAACAATGACCTCGCCTGTATCGGCCCACTGTATGATGGGGTCCTCACTCAATAGATTATAAAGACTTAAGCCTTTATTCCTCAATGTATGTGGGAGGCTGTTTTTTAACACATGTTCGATGTGTTGTGTTCCGTTGTTCTTTGGTTGGTCATCTCTAACGTCGGGCCAGGTCCTGTGTCGCCATGCTCAGCGCTACTCGCGCTGTGCCTAATAACCACGGGGCTCTGTCGGATTCTTATAATCTTCGTACTCATGAAGAAATTTCTGCAAAGCCTCTTGGTACAAGATCCTTTTCTCATCAGGTGACTTTTCACTGTTTAATAGGGCTAGCAACTCGCTTTCCATTCTTTTAAGCCTACTTTTACGGGTTCTAGAGCCGTGTCTGGAATCTTTGAACTTTGCAATGAAGCATACACCTCGTGCGGAATCACAACCACCTTCTTCATTATATTAATCTAGTCAGTAAAGGACCCAAAACTGAAAATAAGATGGGTAGGAATGATCCTCCTCTTTGTACAATAATTCGCTTTTTCTTACCCAGTTTGACTTTTATGAGCGAGCGCTCGTATTATGTTCTTGTAACGACGTAAGCGAGCCTTCTGAGGGTTTCATTGGCACATTACATTTTATAACATTAAGACAGATTTCACAGATGCATTTTAAAAAGTCGAGTCGATATTTTTAACAAACATCTGTTGCAGTGCCCGGGCAATCGTTGATAGATTTTTATTAATTCACGATATTTCTTCAGCCTATTTGTCATTCTGGAATATACACCGTTTCAGGTTCGCTTGGGAATATATTCGTTCTTAGAAGCACCCTAAACGTGTTTCGCGGGTGAAGGTCACAAAGCAAATATCCATAACGCTGGTTGTGGCTTCTTTATAAACCTCCAAAAACTCCTTACGTGATTCGGGAACATTTGATTGGCTAATACCCCAATTTGTGACACATCTCTACGTTGTGCGAATAAGACTAGATATTGTGTATTTAGCGACACATCGCGCATGTATCTATTTTTGAAAAATAGATTCTGGTTGATGAAGAATACGCTTATGTTAAGATGGTGGGAGAACACTGTAAATGTCTCGGCAAACGTTTTATCCATTTCCAACATGAGATCGTCAATTACAATAACTGTATGCTCATTACCTTTTAACGAATTAACGTCATAGACACCCTTGTGGAACAAAATTTCATCTTGGTACTCGTTGAACACTGACTGATACGTCGAATAGCACCATATTACTTTATGCACAAATTTTGAGAACATCTCCCCCTTATCTTTAATGATTTTAAGCATAAATACAGTTTTTCCACATCCTGTAGGGCCAGATATAATACATGTGGAGGGGCTTGTGAACCTGAATTTTTCTACAGATTCCATCTCTAACACGTCACACCCCTAAGTGGGTCATTTACAAAATATTACAAATTTTGAGTGCTGTTCCTTATATTTTGTTTTTCTTCCACAGAACCGTGAATGACGACGATGTACAGCACCCCATCATCGATATCACAGACGAACCGTGACCGTGCAGCTACAGAACCCTTCCCGCTGACGAACCCTCACCAGCGACACCTGTAGCATGCGACAGTTCAAAGCGGAAGCATGATGAAGAACCCTCCACGTCAGGTATAAAGCGTGCCAGGATTGCTCCGGTTGTTAGACCCCAGTAATAGATCCCCAACTCAACGTCTTACGACACAACCCCCACAATAGTACCTTCCTCAAATATGCCCCATTGTTCAGTTCCGGGTACTTCCTCCACAACAGCTTCTCATACTGTGGAGGATGGTATAACATTCGAGTTGGTGCGCACCGCTACCCCCCCCTGCCCTGACTAGAAATCGGTACGTGGTCAGGGTTGACCTGGATCCCTGTATACCAACGGACTGCGGCGCGTAGTTGAACGTATTGTGGAGTTTGCCCTTCAGAACCGCGACGAACGTGAAGTCCGGACGAGGTTATCCTTCAGGTTCGGGTCAGATGAGGGGGACGATTTTTGGGTGGTAATACCGTTCAGACGTTTGGCGGCTGTAGATATAGACTATATCTTGGGCGTATAATGCAAGCCTCTCAAAGTGGTACATCCTTCAATATGGACAACTTCATGGTAGATATTGACAGAGTATTCCGGGTTGCGGGTCATAGTGCCACACCTTATACTCTTAATTTCAATTCTCCGGTTATTTACAGAAAGCATTTAAACGTCGATCATGGTTGTGGTTTTATAGCAATAATTTTAGCTCATATGTTCACTGTGCTAAATACTTGGACGCGAAAAATTTGGTTGCCCACGGTTGTGCAGCGTGCCCGTAAACTGGCTTCAGATTGTAAGCTTGAGTTTGAGTGTAATATGGGTCCTGAAGAACTGAGAAGGGCCGAGCAGGAAATGAATGCACGTATAGTCGTATTTGGAATGGATGATCGTCGTAGGACTGTGTATGTTTTTAAAAGCAGCGTGAGAGATCGTACAAGACCTCTACTTATTTTAGGATTGTCAGGAACATCGTATCTCCCCATTCTGAACATAAGGGCTCTCTACGCCTGTTATTATAAAAGTCGAAAATATGGAAGGCATCATGATTTGTGTAAGGGTTGTCTCGAGTTTGCTGATGATATGGTGAAACATTGTAAGGATTGCTACATGGTATGTGAGCAGTGTAAAAGCCCCAAATGTGAAAGTCATATAGTTGAAATCGAGAAGAGGGAATTTAATGTGTGTAGACGTACATTTTTCAATAATAAATGCGTTGAGCTCCATAAATCAAATGGCACTTGCAGGAAAATGAGGATTTGTAAGTGCGGTATGTTTCACATGATGAATAATTGGAGGAATTTCAAATATAAATGCGATGAAATTCACTGTTCTACATGTAATGAAAAATATAAGGCGGATGGAGTGAAGCATGTATGTTATATGAAAGATGCTAAACCTAAAAATAGCCCTTGTATAACTGTGTACAACGATATAGAAACTTACACGAACACTGAAACCAAAGAGGTCATTCCACATTTACTCGTAAGTCAGACTATCTGTGATGAGTGCATGGAGCTATGGAGCTCGAGTGTGATGAGTGCCACAAATGTGGAAAACGGACAAACGTATTTAAAACGAATACACACGACAGCCCTGTGAAGCTCTTTGTGTCCTATATTGTCAAATTAGCGGACAAGTTAAAAAAAATGACAGTATATTCTTGCCCATAACGGGGCAAAATTTGACACACAGTTCCTTTATGAAGAGCTGCTTGAACACGAGTCGTCTGCGATATTTACAATGATCCCTTGAAAAGTGGAAACAAACTAATACAGATGCAGATGAGAGGTAATGTACAATTTAAAGACACCTTGCTGTTCACGCCTTGTAAATTAGCAAAGCTGCCAAGGTCATGGGCATAGCCGCTGAAGTTTCAAAAGGGTATTTCCCTTACACATTCCTCACTAACGAAACTTTAAATTACGTAGGACTACCTCCACCCAAACATTATTTTAACTACAGCAACATGAGTGATAGTGAGCGTGAAGATTTTGACCGCTACTACAACAGTTTTAATGAAGCTAATCCATACAATATAGCCGATGAATGTGAACTTTATTGCGTGAATGATGTACGTGTACTTAGAATATGCTTTGAAGCCTTTAGAAGGATGTACATAACACGTTTCAAATGCGATCTGCTGCAAGTCGCGACCACGATCGACTCATTATGTTTTACAGTGTTCAAGAATAACTTCATGTATGAAGATTCCTTAGTAATCATTCACAGAAACAACCCCCGCAGTTATGGGCACAAGGCTATTTACTGGCTCATACACTTACAGCAACCGACCGGGGTATACATAAAACATGCTCGCAACACGGCTGAAGTACCCATTAAGGTCATTGGTCGTGTTTTTTGGGTTGACGGCCAAGTGAGGATTCACCCACTGGTGAGAAGACCGTGTATTCCTTTAACCGCTGCTGGTGGCATGGATGCTCGCGCGCTGAATGTGCCGTCACAGGGGACCTTTATGGAAGATCCCCCGCCGACAGTCTCGCATGGACCCGTAACAGCGATCAACTTATAGGCTCCCAGTTCACTCACAAAATCGAGTGGGAGCATGAGGATGATACAGGGATGGAAACAGATGCCCAGTACCGTGAAGAAATAAGGACCATCAAACGTTCAATGGTGATGGACCACCTCAAATGCTCTGACAGCTTGTTTGGAGGGCGCACAAACCCATTCGAGCTATACTTTCCGTCTACAGAGGGTGTGAAACTCCACTACTACGACTTCTGCTCTTTATACTCCTACGTGATGAAGAACAATCCGTACCCCGTAGGTGCACCTGAAAAAATGGTGGGTCCCACCATACCAACCATCGAGGAGTTTTCAGCTAACTTGAATGAGCGCTACTTTGGACTCTCTTTCGTAGACGTGCTCCCCTCTCGCGATTTATGGATGCCGATCTTACCCGTCATTTTAGATCACAAGCTCATGTTTACCCTGTGCGTGAAGTGCGCAGAAGAGAACAACGGTGAATGTGACCACATAGCCAACCAGCGTTAGATCAGAGGTGTATATACAAGCCCTGAGCTGGCCCTAGCCGTTCGCCATGGGTATAGAATATTGAAGATACATGAGTTGTGGAGGTTTCAGAAGCTGCCCAACCTTTTCACACCATGTATAAACGCTTTTTTGAAGAATAAGGTTGAAGCGTCAGGATATCCGCGAGGGTTTGATACCGAAGATGAAAAAACGGCTTATATTCAGCGTTACAGTGCTCATGAAGGTATACAGCTTGACCGATCCTAAATTGTTAAGAATCCTGGTAAGCGCTTTAGTGCAAAGTTGTGTCTAAACAGTGTTTGGGGGAAGTTTGCACAGGATACCGGCAAAGGGAACGTCCATTTGACACAAATTTATAGTGAAGTCTGGGATTATGCCAACGCTCCCGATAAAGAGGTTATGGAGATCATGAATATAGATAATACTTACATAATAAAGTACATCACCGAACTGGCCACAGATACCTCACGGGTTACAAACATACCTGTAGCCAGTTTCACAACGGCCTACGCCTCCATCAATCTTTGGGGCCTATTGCACTCTCTTGGACGGAGGGTGCTGTACGCTGACACAGATAGCGTGATATTCGCAGCGAGGGAGGGTGAATACATGACCGCTATTGGGGAATTCCTCGGACAGCTAACTGACGAGATCAAGGATGAGTATGGTGATGGTGCATACGCAGACTCGTTTGTGTCAACAGGGCCAAAAACCTATGGGGTACGGGTGGGGGTAGGGGATGATATGGAGTATATCGTGAAGGCTAAGGGTATCACGCTTAACCATGCGAACCGTCGAGTCGTTAACTTTCACTCGTTGAAGGATCTAGTGTGCTTGGAAGATGAGGGTGGCCAGCTACCCCAACTGACTGTGGGGACATAAAACTTTCTGGCGCAGAAACTGGGGTGTGTGAAGGAACTTAGGGGCACGAAGATATGCCGTAACACCTATAGGAAGCGTTACCAGGTGCCTGGTACCTATGATACCATACCCTTTGGCTACCTTAATCCTTAATTGTATTTATATATATGTGTATTGATATGTTTATTTATCACGTATATTTGTTTCAATTAAGGTTTCATTTTCTCCTTTGCGTGCGTGCGTCTGTGTGTGTGTGTCTACAGTAAAAAGCTAAGCTCCGCTCACTGTAAGATCCGCAACGTGAGTCCTGCCACTACCTGAGCATATCTCTATCCCTGCGTGCTCAGTTGACCTCTGCATACCCTTGAGCTCAGACATGTATTCTCCTGCGTAGAAAAAATAGTAATGGCTACCTTTAATATTGCGTGTTCAACGTTTATGAAGTGGTATTCGGCGAAGTGCGAAGATGTGGTGGATACTGTAAAACTCCATATTCCACCCTCCTTTGACACTTTTCAGGCTACATTGAACCGTGCGATGGAACAAGATGTTCAAATAATCTATGGATATTCTGGCGAGGGCATTGTAGGATTTTGCAGTACAAGCGATGTATTGAAGTATGTTGTAGACCTAACCTTTATAAAAGCTCACATATACTGCGAAGTAGAAGAAACAAAACGTTGAGAAGATAAGCAACGGTTATGGTTAGTGAGTCTTGTTGATGAGTGGTATGACAAGCGATATTATGTCATGTTACATCATACCGACTACTCGTACCCTACGGTTGAGAATGTAAATCTTGTCATCATGGAGAATCTTAAGTATTTTTACCACTATATTAAAATATATATCATGACGAGGTTTGTAGTGAGGTTGTGGCTAATGGGCTGTGTGAGTTTTTAACAGACTTTAGAGACGAGTACCGCTTTTTAAACAAAAAGGATAAATATGGGCATATGTTTCTCTCAAATAGTGCACCGGATTGTGAAGATGTTTAGTTTGTGGAAATGAACGTCTGGTGAAACACACGAGTTCGAACAAACCCGTACACGTTTCATCAGCGTGACTCACTCCGCCCGTCGAGCCGATCCGTCCACCTGTGGCTCATAGTCATCTCAGAGCTTGAACCGAGTGGACGTGCGAATACGATGGAACTTCCCTTGAGAAGCATTATCAACGCCTCGTACGATGTCTCCGTGACAAAGTCATTGCGCGTGTTCAGGCGTGGAACCGGCACCATTAACTATGTACTTGAAACGATTTGCAGGCAGTCAAGCAAACGTAATGTTATTTATTTAAGTGTTGAGGAGATGAATAGAGTCTTCGTGATAGTTGAGAAGTGGGGAGAGGACCGTTATAAAATACCTGCAGGTGTAGGTACAAGAAGAGAGCAGATTAGTGACGCCCCCTCATATGCCGTTGTTTGCACGTTGTGTATAAATAACGAACAGCCATGCATTGATATATGACTGATGTGGAAGAATGCATCTGATAATAACGTTCTTGTCCCTACGCGAAATCGTTTCATCCTCGACAGAATGTTCGAAATCGTCGGATTCCGGAAGCTGAAGCCTATATTAGACGCTCTTGTTACGGATATTTATTTTGACACGGTTCTTGAATACGCATACACCGCTCTGCTCGACGGATTTATCGAATGTAGGAATGAACAAGGCGAGAATGGTCTAGAGCTGGATGCATATTTAAAAGGTTTAGATTCTTCGAAATATCCTGAACTTTGGTACAAAGCACTTAAACGGTACAGGGCAGGGCTTGCCTACACCGTTCACCCTGAAGAGCTGTATCTCTATATAATGAATAGCTGTCGTTACGATTTGGAAGATTATTTCAATTGCCGCTATGCAGAGTGAAGAAGAGTTCACGATTGTAAAGCTCGGGACAGTAAGAAAAAACCCTCGATTGGAAAGGAGTGTTTATAAACTTGTATTTAATAATGATGTTGTGGTTAACGATAACCTCTTTGTGCGTGCTTTTGATTGTATTCTAGCCGTGTTTAAAGATAACTTGCCAACCGAATGTAAAGTGGGCATAAAAATAGTATTCAACGATATGAAAGCCATTTATGTCGAGTATAGGCAGCCGTATAAGTTAAACGGTGAAGTGTTGCTTGGTCGGTTTTACCGTGTAGTACAAAGTTTAGCGTTTTGCGCTGTAGAACATAATGGATGTATATTTAATTATTTAATTGTGTAGTATGTAGTTGATTATACGTTTCATATATTATTATTTTCAATATATTTAATTATTTAATATAACCCTTAGAACATAAAGGATGTATATTTACTTATTTAATTATATATATATATATATATATATATATATATATATATATATATATATATATATATATATATATTTCCTGTATTAATATGCAGTTGATTATACGTTTCGTATATTACACTGGTATGCATCAATTTTGCTGTCAAGGGTTTTGTAAGTGATTCTTATAGAGTTTTTCCTGCTGATTCGAATCTGCAATCCGTTTTTCTCAATCAGCTCAGGTTATCCGGCTATGGCCTCATAAGTAAAATAGAATTTTTCGTGATTTTGTCAAAGCGGAATTGGAACAGTAACATCTATCATCACTTGTTTCACTTGTATAATATCTTTTTTTAATTTTCAGGCATATAGATAAAATATTTCATAATGAATAGAGCGTGTAAAAATGAAACCAATAGATTCTGCTACATGTGTGGGACAGTTACCATGCCAAATAACCAGTCCCAAATCACTAAATTTGTGAATACAATGTATAGAGCATACTTTGGAATTAAGCTAGGGGACCAGGACAAAAATTTCGCCCCTCATATGTGCTGCAAGACGTGCATTGAAAATTTGAGAAGATGGAGCAAAGGCAGAGCGAAATCTTTGCCTTTTGGAATTCCCATGATTTGGAGAGAAGGAAAGGATCACGTGACAGATTGCTATTTCTGCATGACAAACCTCCAAGGTGGGCTTATAAATTTATTTTTCTTAAATATTTTGAAATCCTCGTATGAAACTTGACATAATATTCACCATAATGTAATATTCACCATATATAGCATAATATTCACCATAATGGTAATCATACATTTACATATACATATTGTTATAGAAAATATATTTACACATACATATTGTTATACAAGTTACATTTACATATACAATGATTGTATATTTTCTTTCTTTTCATTCATATTGTCCCCGAAGGGACAATATGAATGAAAAAGAAAGAAAATATACAGACTCCATCGACCTATTTCATATCTTACAGACCGCAGCCTTCCTCACGAGCCGCCACTGTCTGAATGCTTCTTCTATTTCATATGCAAGTTTTATATCCATGTTTCTGTGTTTCTATTTTCAGGAGTTAACAAGAAGAATAAACACATTGTTGTATACCCTGACATTCCTTCTGCTATGAGACCTGTACCCCATGGTCCTGGAATTCCAATACCCGGCCCACCTCAAACCCTGGACTTCGATGATTCTGATGATGAATCAATGACCAATGCCAATGACCAGTCCCAGTCGTATATACCTCAAAATACCGCTTCAAATGAGCCGAGGCCTCTCAACCAGGCCAAACTTAATGATCTTACCAGGGATTTAGGACTTTCCAAATTAGCTGCCGAGATCTTGGGCTCACGACTTCGAGAGGACAACTTGCTGGCTCCGGGAACAACATTCTCCTGGTATAGGAAACGAGAGGAAGAATTCCGCAAGTTTTTTGCAGTGCACGAAAATACCTCTTCCTTAGTGTACTTCTGCAATGTTGAGGGGCTAATCGAATCCTTGGGCCTGCCATATAACGTATCAGAATGGAGGCTATTTATAGACTCGTCTAAACGAAGTTTGAAAGCAGTACTTCTCAACATTGGGAATAGGGTTGCATCAGTCCCTGTAGCACATTCCGTACAACTTACTGAGAGCTACGATAACATGAAAATTTTACTGGATGCTCTCGTATACGACCAACATAACTGGAGGATCTGTGGAGATTTGAAGGTAATACTAATATCATAAGTAAACTATTGCTATTGACTATGTTGTTTTTCCAAAGGTTATTTGAGAGCGTATAAGAACACTTAACTTCCACAGAAGTGATACAGTCCAATGCATAGATTTTTTTATCTGATAGAACAAATTCTCTAAATTCTTTAAATATTTTCATTTTTTTTCAGATTGTGGCATTTGTATTGGGAATGCAAGGGGGATACACGAAATACCCATGTTTCCTCTGCAAATGGGATAGCCGAGCGGATGAGAAGCACTATGCACAGCGTGAATGGGCATCCAGAGAGAATTTTGAACCTGGGTCGCATAATGTCGTTTCAGTGCCCCTTGTACCACCAACAAAAATTTTGCTCCCACCACTTCATATTAAGCTGGGCTTGATGAAAAATTTCATCAAATCAATGAATAAGGAGGGTTCAGCATTCCGATATCTCGAGAGTAAATTTCCTCATATATCTGATGCTAAACTAAATGCTGGGGTTTTTGATGGTCCTCAAATTCGAACTTTGATCAAGAATACTCAGTTCGAAAACGCAATGACTCCAACTGAGAAGAATGCCTGGCAGGCATTCAAATCAGTTGTCACTGATTTTCTTGGCAATCGTAGAAGTCCAGAATACGAGTCCGTTGTCGAAAACTTGATGGAAGCTTTCAAAGCTCATGGGTCGCGCATGTCCATAAAAATGCACTTTTTGTGGTCCCAGTTGGACTATTTTCCTGAAAATTGCGGGGTTTATAGTGAGGAACAGGGTGAACGATTTCACCAAGATATCAAAATAATGGAAGAGAGGTACCAGGGAAACTGGGATATCAATATGCTGGCGGACTATTGCTGGTGTTTGAAGCGAGACGTGCCCGAAGAAAAACACAGACGGAAAGCCAAAAAAACTTCATTCCTTCCTCAATAAACTTTTTTCCATATTCATTGTATGAATAAAAGTATTTATTCACACAATGTTTTCATTTTTCACGAGTGTTCTTATAATATTACTCGTATCTACAGTGTTTAAGCTAAAAAAATCAATAAATTTGGGGATAAAATTGGACTTATAATAAATGGCCAATAGAGAAAATCCTGACCTGATTGAGGAAAACCAATGTCATTTTCGAATTCAGCATGGTCGAATTATATAATATGAGTTGAAAAAACCCTCACAGCAGACAAAAAAATTTCATATGCATACCAGTGTTATTTTCAATATATTTAATTATTTAATATAACTGTGTGTATGTATATATCTATATGTATATTTCCTGTACTAATATATTGATGGTTATACGTTTTATATATTTTTATTATATATTTCTCGCTCGTATTCCTTATGCTATTATTATTATTATTTGATCATATATATATATATATATACATATATATATATATACATATATATATATACATATAAACACACACACACATATATATTTCCTGTATTAATATGCAGATGATTATACGTTTCGTATATTATTATTTTCAATATATTTAATTATTTAATATATATATATATATATATATATATATATATATATATATATTTCCTGTACTAATATGTTGATGGTTATACGTTTTATATATTTTTATTATATATTTCTCGCTCGTATTTCTTATGCTATTATTATTTTTTGATCATATATATATATATATATATATATATATATATATATATATATATACATATATACACCATTGTATTTTGATTAAATATTCATCGCTCGTGTGCTATTATTATTTTTGATCATATATATTCCATTGTATATTTATTTTCTATATATTTCCATTAATTCGTCTAAATAAACAGAATGATGTGATGGTGTTTTATTTAATTCTTTTGGTTGTACATGGTATTTAATTATATCAATTGGCTGGCTTCTAAAGCGGATTTCTAAACCAACTGTAAAGAATATATGCATTAATTAAATAAATAGCGCTATCTGGCAACTCACCTGTACACCTGAACAAGCCATTTACGTCTTCTAAGTCAGCTGCCTGTTTAAGTCAGAATATATGCTTTAATTAAATAAATAGCACAATCTGGCATCTCAGCCAGATACGCCAACTGGCGGGTTAAGCCAGAATATATGCTTTAATTAAATGAATAGTGCAATCTGGTAGCTCAACCAGATAAGCCAATTGGCGCCTTAAGCGAGAATATATGCTTTAATTAAATAAATAAACGCAAACTGGCAACTGAACCAGATAAGCCAACTGGCTGATTAGGAACATATTAAGACAACGGCCGCTCGGCTGAAGTCTTAATATGCGCTTGGCTCCTGCCAGGCGAACAACTCTCCTCCTCTCTCTCTTTCTCTTAGGGAATAACTCCGCCTCCAAGTTGGATAACCCCTTGTTTCTCTTGCAACATTCCCCCTTTGTTGCATAACATCTTGCAACATTCCCCATCCCCCTTGTCGCATAACATCTTGCAGCATTCCCCCTCCCCTTGTTGCATAACAACTTGCAACACCCCATTGTTGCATAACTTATGCAACATTGCAATTGCATTGCACTCTCCCCTTTTTCGCCCATACTACTACATACCAGG
The DNA here is from genome assembly GCA_023014485.1 of Bathynomus jamesi. Lineage (NCBI taxonomy): Eukaryota > Metazoa > Arthropoda > Malacostraca > Isopoda > Cirolanidae > Bathynomus > Bathynomus jamesi. The sequence continues at coordinate 83,367 of JAJOZX010005353.1, read as the reverse complement.
ACAAGGTACAAACAAGAAAAGACCAGGAAAATGCAAAACTGTTGATGGCTCCAACAAATGAATTTATGTTAATACAAGCAATAACAGGTGAAACCAGAAAAAATAACTGCCTAGATCTGTTATTCACGAACAATGCAACTTGATTCCTGATATAAAAATAACCCCAACTATTATCTCAGACGGTAACATAATCAGATATCAACTAATATGGTGACAGCTTTAAAAGAAAATACTCATATTGAAGAAAGAAGAAAATATGAGATTTTTAACCTAAACTCCAAGACTATAAATTGGGAAGAAATCAGATCCCATATGGCAGAGAGTGGAAAACAGTTTTAGAGAATAAAACAACCAAAGAAATACTAACAACCTTGGAAGAAAAGACGCCGGAAATTTTAGAAAAATATGTTCCGAAAGCACAGCCAAAACGAACAATATTCCGCAAAAGAAAGAGAGTAGCTACGAAGTTAATTAATTGTATCTACAACAATACCAGGGGAGTAATAGAATAAAAAATGAACAGTATCGACAAGGAAATACAAACCCTAATTGAGGGCCATAAAGAGAGGGAAGAGGAAAATGCGGTGGAAGTAATAAAGGAAAACCCAAGATACTTCTATAGCTATGTAAAAAGGAAAACAAGAAAGCGCGCCACTATCGGGCCCTTAAAGTGGGGGAGGGGGTATTTTTGGAATTATACGGGGCCCCATTCAAAATTCAAAATTTGTAATAATCATATTTCATTAAGGAAATATGAAAAATTTGATTATCAAATAAGTACAACTCCCCTGTTGGGGAGTTTTTTTTAATAATAATAAAAGCAACACCACATCTTTCATCAAAATATTTTATCAAAATGATTTGTTAAAAAGCTCAAACGTAATTTTTGCTGATAATTAGCATTTTATCAATATTCAGAATGTGTTATAGACCTTTAAATTAGGAAATAAAGCAAATAAAGCATGTATGAACATGAAATAACAATGTATTACATTTGCACCCAATATATTTCTAGTGATCTAAGACAACATGACATCAATGGCATTGTTGAAGTCCTCGAAGGTTGCATCTGCCTTTGAGGAAACATTCAAAGGATAAGTTTTAAGATTCACAACATATGTGGTGGCTGGAAGCTTTTGGTGATTTCTCATAAGCCTAAAGATGTCACTGCCTTTGGGTACAGAGAGGGATGTATCACGCACATACCGGATTTCCAAATACATTCTTTGTTCCTTTTTTTTGCCATCTGCATCACTTTCTATATACTCATCTACCTCCTTTGAAGAGGTGAAAGGTCCTTCCATACCCTTCAGAGCGACAACGTCCTTGTTTCGCCGCTTGTCTATAGCAAGGTTGTTAATCTCTATGTCCAGTAGTCCCTGCATTTGTAACTCTTGTTGCTTGGCTTTCCATGCAATCATTATCCCTGGGATTCTGCTATCCTTCCTGACTAGAGAATTGTCAACTGATGCTCATAATGATGATTCTAGAATATCAGTGTTAATTGATGTGTCCATACTGATGTGTCCCTCCACACATGACTGTTCTGTACTTATACTTTACCAGTTGCATCATCTCTTTCTCTTTTTCTGCTATTTCCTTCTTCTTTTCTAAAGAGTGTAGGTCTCTTTTTCTTCGCCCCATGGATTTCATCCATTTTCGATCAACAAAATCTTCACATTATATTTTTCTCTCAGCTTTCTGGTCTTCAAGAAACCTCCACTCTATTCTGTTATCTTTACACCATGTGATTGTTTAAGCTTTTTCCGTACCACATTATCATATTAATAGCAGAACATATCAAATAGAGTACTTGCAATGGTTATTGAAGTTTGACTTTTTATTGTGACTGTCATTTTGTCTCTGTTTCCTTGTCTGTACTAATATTGTGAACTCCTTATAAAGTTCAAGAATGGTTTTCTTCACATACTTTGTTGTCACTGTATATAAATTGCAGAATATCCAGCGTTCTTATGAAACCTCAGCTAGAAGTAGAGCTGCACCATCCTTAGAACGCTGAGCCAGGCCTGCTTGTTTTGGCTTGAGGAGGCGGAGCATATTTTGAATAATGTCTTTCTGAGTTGGGAGTCTGCCGTGTGGAAACTCTGCCTCCTCAACATAGTCAGTGGTTCCCAGCATCTTTTTGCTTCTGGACCCTGTCACAAACTGTGGTGTATCCAGTGTTTCAGCTATGTTCATGACTAGTTAATTACTTGAAACAGAAAAGAGGATTTACCACAGGGGTGGGAAATATGTTTTTTGTTTTAGCCACAGGTGTGGCTATCCGACCAGTGAATAAGCCACATAATAACTAAAACTCAGAATTTGTGTGAAATAAATTTATTTTGTGATTTTAACGGTACTGGCTTGGCAAACACAAATAATTGAACCATTTCTGCATCAATTAAATCAATGAGAAACCCTGCAATCTTTTTCTTTTACCAATTGGTTGAAGTCTGGCTCAAAATCAGAACACAATACGCATCTCAACTCCGCCTCCAAATTCAGGTCCGCAAGTCTTGATCGGTACTTGGACTTAATGTGCGTTACTGATGAAAACGTTGACTCACACAGCCAAGTTGAACCAAACATGGAAAATAACTTCGAAATCGCGGTCTTCAGGCAAGGAAAATCGATTGTTGAGTCGAGTATGTGAAACATGGCTTTGCAGCAAAAGCATATCCTCTTCGAACCCACGCTTGTCCAAGCAAAGCAAGTTGACGAGTTCCTGAGAGGATTCTTCAATGCTGAAATTGAATGGATCCTTCAACAGCTGGAAGGCCAAGTTGAACCTTTCAAAGTCAGAGAAACGCAGCTCATTGCGCATGCGCCATCAACTGGCAAATTCTGGGAAATTTTGCCCCACCCGATTTGAAGATATTTATAAATAAAAATACAAGATAATTCAGGAGGCGAAATAGCCACACATTTCTGGTGGATAGCCACGTGTGGCTCTTGGCTTATGTATTGCCCACCCCAGATTTACCACCACCAAAGTTTTATGTGCTGCACTAATGTGCTAAGAAGAAACAGTCTATTATACAGTATAAATAAGCATAATACTAATGCCATAATGACAAAGCTAATAAGACATCAACTATCAATTTCTATGACATAAATCTATCTAAATCTCTACTTATTGCATCATTACACTGTCAGATATTTCCTAATTCTAATCCTTCTTTACATACTAAAGAGGAAAATGGTATATCTGTATAAAACATAACCACCTCGAACACAAAAAAAGCCTCCGAGAAACATTAGTGGTTCCTTATTGTAATAGGCCCATACATGGGCTCCATTTGCCTCATGAGTTCATAGTATCTTCCAAGTATAATATATTTTATGTACAATACACGAGATAAATATGTATTTGACAATTAATTTCATGCGCATTCATAGAATTAGGACTTGTTTTAAAGTTAAATAAACATATATATTCAAGTACATGAAAAACTGCCAAATATACCGAAAATGCCGCAAAAACGCTCATAGACGCCAATTTTCAGGAGGTATGTAGAGGGGAGGTTCAACCCTTTCAATCATACAAAAATTGTCACTTTCCTCAATAGAACAACCAACTCCATGTTTTAGGTGGGATAGACCAAAAATATCTGACTTTTTCAATTAACACCCATCCCTACTTAAAGGTAGGAAACAATGAACTAACCGACGATTTAAAGGAAAAATCTGAAACACTGAGACCCAGTACTAATCATTTTTCAGTATCCCAAAAGGTGACAAAGTGTTACCTGACAGAGATGCATTCTTTCAAGAGAAATTACAAAGAGAGTATATAACAGTTTTTGATTTTACCCTTATAGTGCTAGCTATAGGACAAATCGTCCAGTTGTTTTGATTTCTTTCCCTCCTAAAGTTTTTTAATCTATCTTTAATAGGAAGATTCTTAAACACCTCTCGTCTCACAATCTTCTTTCAGATAGTCAGTATGGGTTCCGCAATGGACGCTGCACTGGCGATCTTCTTGTATATCTCTCTGACTCTTGGTCATACTCATTCGGGATTTCAGTGAAACCTTTGTTATTGTGCTTGGCATATTGAAAGTTTTTCATAGAGTGTGGCACAAATCCTTAATTTTCAAACTGCCCTCCTTCGGTTTTTATCCTTCTATCTGTGCCTTCATCTCTGATTTCCTTTCTGGCCGATCTATAGATGCGGTTGTAGGTGGTCACTGTTCTTTTCCTAAAGCTATTAATGACGGTGTTCCTCAGGGCGCTGTCATGTTACCTACTCCTTTCTTTTTATTTATCAATGATCTATTAAATCGCACTTTCTGTCTTACCCAATCTTATGCCGATGATTCCACTCTTCACTTCTTCACCCCTTTCACAAATTGTCCCTCTCACCAAACACTCACCTTTCGCGTGGGACGGCTATGGTACACCTGACCTTTAATCTTTCTACTGTCTCTGATTGGAAAAGGAGCAGAGAAAATCTTGTGGGTTTCAATGTCTCACAAGCTCAGTTCCTTTATCTGTCTACTCGTCACAATCTTCTACACGAACTATCCTCTTACCTTCAACAATACACAACTCAATCCTTCTTCTTTTAATATTTTTGGCATTTTCTTTTCTCTTGATTTTTCTTGGAAAGATCACATATACTCTCTTTCTAAAACAGCTTCTAAGAGATTAGGTGTGCTGTACCGGCTCCGAAGTTTCTTCACTCCATCTCAGTTGCTCTCTCTTTACAGGGGTCTTGTCCGCCCCTGTATGGCGTACGCTTCTCATGTGTGAGGTGGCTGAACTCACACAGCTCTACTTCGTCCCATCATTTACCCACTTCTTACTGACTGTTTCAAATTTCTCTCTCTTCGCTGCAATGTTGCCTCACTCTCTCTCTCTCTCTCTCTCTCTCTCTCTCTCTCTCTCTCTCTACTATCTCCATCATAACGAACACTGCTCTTCTGAACTTTCTAAGTGCATGCCTCCTCCTTTAATGAGAGCACACAGTACCCGACTTTCGACACATTCCCTTTACTTTTCTGCCCAACACTCTAACGCAATGGTTAATTGGTATTTTCAATCTTTCATCTACTGAACCCGTCAGCCCTGTAACAATCTTCCTCAGTCCATCTTTCCCCCTGTCTTTGACCGTCAAACTTTCAAACGCAGAGTGTTCAGGCATCGAAAACCTTGGACCTTGATTTTTGCTCTCTTCTTCTTCTATGGGAGGGGCGTTTCTGTTGGCATTCGCCCTTGGCCCCTCCTTCCTGCATAAAAAATGAAATCACATTCAGATGTAGGTCCGGACAAATGGAACGCCTTATTGATTAAAAACTGTAAAAATGAAATAGCTACACCCCTATACTGGATATGGAGAAGATTCGTGAACACGGGAGAAATACCGAGCATCCTGAAAAGAGCAAACATTGTCCCTATATATATAAAGGAGGGGATAGATCATAAACAAAGAACTATAGACCAGTGTCACTGATGTCTCATTTTACCAAAATATTTGAAAGACTAGTTAGAGAGAAAATCTATGACTTCTTGGATACACTGGAAAGAGTTAATGAGAACCAGCACGGCTTCCGATCAGGAAGATCATGCCTATCATAACTAATAGAGCACTATAACAATAGCATAGACGCTCTTGAAAGCAATGAAAACTACGATGTCATATACACGGATTTTGCTAAAGCGTTCGACAAATCTGCTCATAGTATGATAGCACATACTGTAAAATGAAACATTTGGGAATAACAGGCAAAATGGGAAAATGGATCTACAATTTCCTCAAAGAACATCAGCAGGCCGAAAAAATCATCAGAATCGTAAGTATACAAATCAGTACCACAAGGAACAGTATTGTCCCCACTCCTACTCATTATCATGCTAACAGACATAGACACTGAAGTAACCAACAACAGTATAGTATCATAACATCCTTTGCAGACGATACAAAAATCAGCAGAAAGATCAGTGATCCAGAAGAGGTGGCGACCCTACAGAGGGACACGAACAGAATATACAAATGGTCAGAAGACAACACTATGAAATTTAACACCGATAAATTTCAGCTCTTGAGATATGGAAGAAATGAGGAGCTAAAACAGACGGCATATTATGCTCCAGATAAACAGGAAGTTCAGAGAAGCAAGAAAGCAATAGATTTAGAAGTTATAATGACCGACGATGCGAAATTCAATGCACAAAATCAAATAGCGATAAATAAAGCAAAAGGAATTACGGGACAGGTACTGAGAACCTTTAAAAGAAGGTTCAAGAAAGTAATGATTACCCTGATCATACCAAAATTGAATACTGCTCAGTTTTGACGTTCCCATATGAAAAGGAAGAAATTAATAGACTAGAAGAAATTTAAAGAAATTTTACAGCCAAGATTGATGTCTGCAAAGAACTCATTTCTTAAATTAAATATACTCGTATATTTCACTGGAAAGAAGATGAGAGAGATACACCATAAGTCACACGTGGAAAATAATGGAAAAACTTGTACTTAACCTCAAGCTAAACCCAGTAACCACCCAAACAACAGTAGATAAGAGGAAAGGTAGAATTTGTAGTGTTCCCAAACTAAAGGCCAGACAAAAGATTCCGTCAACTCTAAACGAAATTAGCTTAGTTGTCAGAGAGCCAAGGCTATCCAGTCAGCTTCTGAAGGAGATCAGGAACATTACTGGTGTTAGCGGAGAATTTCTTAAAAGAAGACTAGACGGCTGGCTCAGAACGGTACCAGATGAGCTGGGTGTGCCTGGCTATGTGCGACGGAGATCGCAAAGAGAGCAACTCAGTCCTCCCCCAAGCCAGGTCAGGAGATGTGGCCACCAGGTTGACCTTCGTGTGAAGAGATACCAACGTGTGGAACTGTCACAAGGTTACGAGGAAGTGAATATATATATATACACACAGTATATATATGTCTATGAAAATTATTTCATGAAAGTAATATGTGAATAATAATTATGATGAAAATAACCACGAAGGAAAATACAGTAAAACATGGGAAAGTACTCAAGCGCTTTCGTCTAATGATATCTTCAGGAATAGTAAAATTAATTACAAAATTGAGACTATGTATAGATCACAAATAAAAATAAAAATAATATGATTGGTGTAGAAAACATTTAGTATGAGCATACAATTCACATGGAATAGCTATCAGAGTTTTAGCATCTTGGCCTTCTTATCTAAATCTGGATAAGAATTTTGATAAGAATGGCAAGGTGCTAAAACTCTGGTAGCTGTTCCACGTGAATTGTATGCTTCTCCAAAATATTTTCTGCACTAATCATATTATTTTTGTTTTTCTTTGTGATCTATACATAGTCTCAATTTTGTAATTAAAGGCATAACAATTAAGTAAAACAACATTGCATCATTCTGTTTATTATAAATATATAGAAAATAAATATACATTTGAGGAATATGCATATAACAGTACAGGAAATATATACACACAATTATGGATATATATAAAATAAAATATACATTTCAAATAAATATACACTTCAATAGAAATATGTACATAACAGTACAGGAGAAATATCACGCAAAATATATATATAAATAAACACAAATCAATAGAAATATGCGTATAATCAGTACAGGAGAAATGTCAAGCAAAATATAAATACAATTCACTTTTTTTTCAAAATATTAAACTCGGTCTTAATCGAGTTTACAATTACATCATTATTGCTCTGCATTACGCACTATATGCGGCTTAATAATATTTCACCGCTTAAAGTATAGGGAAACCTGTATTCGATATGAAGGGCTTTCATATCGTTCAGTACTATTTTTGTTCCCACTTTACAACCGGTTGGTAAGTCATCTTTAAACACGTCTAGAATACAATCAAAAGCACGCACAAAGAGTTCATCGTTAGCTACATTATTAAATACAAGTTTATAAACACGCTTTTCCAATCGAGGGTTTATTTCTACCGACTCGAGCTTTTCAATCGTGAACTCACTCAACATAGCGGCAATTGAAATAATCTTCTAAATCGTTACGACAACTTCGCGTTATATAAAGAAATAGTTCTTCAGGGTGAACGGTGTAGGTGAGCTCAGTCTTGTACCGATCAATTGCTTTGTACCAAAGTTCATGGTATTTCAAAGAGTCTAAACTTTTTAAATAAACGTTCAGCTCTAGACCATTCTCACCAGTCCTACACTCGGTAAACCCATCGAGCAGAGCGGTGTAGGCGTATTCAAGTACTGTATCAAAATAAAGCATGTCCGTAACACGCGCGTCTAATATAGGTTTCAGCTTACGGAATCCGACGATTTCAAACATTCTGTCGAGGATGAAACGGTTTCGCGTAGGAATAAGAGCGTTATTATCAGAAGCATTCTTCCACATCAGCCGTATATCAATGCACGGCCGATCGTTATTTATACACAACGTACATACAACGGCGTATGAGGGTGCGTCACTAATCTGCTCTCTTCTTGTACCTACGTTAGCAGGTATTTTATAACGATCTTCACTCCACTTCTCAACTATCACAAAGATTCTTTTCATCTCCTCGATACTTAAATAAACCCGTTTGTTTGTCGGTCTACATTCCGTTTCCAGTACATAGCTAATGGTACCTGATTTACGCCTGAACACGCGCAACGATTTCGTCACGGACACATCGTACGAGGCGTTGAGAATGCTGCTCAAAGGAAGTTCCATCGTATTCGAGGAGCGCACGTCCACTCGGCTCAAGCTCTGAGATAACTATGAGCCGTGTGAGGCACGCAGGTAGGCAGGAATGGTTCGACGGGCGGCTGACTCGATGATACGTGAATGGGCTTGTTCCGCGAGTCGAATTGTTGTACCGGTACAAGAATATCACTACCAGCCTACGCACCAGACAGTTTGGATAAGAACTAGGAACATTTTATGTTTTACTAAACATCTCCACACTCCGGCGCACTATTTGAGAGGAACATATGTTCATATTTTTCCTTTCTGCCCATCAAACGATACTCGTCTCTAAACTCTGTTAAAAATTCACGCAGGGCACTAGCCACAACCTCACTACGAACCTCATCATGATATACGTTAATATAGTGGTAAAAATACTTAAGATTGTCCATGATCACGAGATTCACATTTTCAGTCGTAGGGTATGAGTAATCGACATGGTGTAGCATGACGTAATACCGCTTGTCATACCACCCATCAGCAAGACTCATTATCCATACCTGCTGCTTCTCTTCTGCACGCGTTGTTTCTTTTACTTCACGGTGTATGTGAGACTTTATAAAGTTTAGCTCTGCAGTATACTTCAGCACATCGTCTGTGCAACGAAAGCCTTCAACGGTCTCACCAGAACATCCGTAGAGTATTTGTACATCTTGGAACTTCGCACAATCCAATGTGTTTTTAAAAGAGGCATAGGAGGGATGAATAGGAAGTTTTTCGGTATCCACCACATCCTGGCACTTTACTGAATACCATTTCGTAAACGTTGTACAAGCAATATTAAAGGTAGCCATTTGAATACACGTCTGATCTGAATACACGTCTGATCTCTCGGGCTTACTGCGGTCGACTGACCACGCAGGGATTCCCAGATAGTAGCATGACTAACGGTCTTACAGTGGGCGGAGCTTAGAACTTTCACCTGCACACACACACACACACACACACACAAAGGGGAAAGTGAAACGCTATTTGAAACATGATTTATTTAACAAACGAGATATTCAAGTTATATATATTTACAAATACGATTTAATAAACGAGATATTCAAGTTATATATATATATATTTACAAATAGATACGATTATATACAAGACGTGTGAGTTAGAAGCATCATTGGTATCCAAAGGGTACGGTATCATAGGTACCAGGTAACTGGTAACGTTTCCTATAGGTGTTACGGCACACCATCGTACCCCTAAGTTCCTTCACGCCCCCCAGCTCCTGCGCCCGAAAATTGTGGGTGCCTACAATTAGTTGGGGAGGTTGTTCATCCAAACATACTAGATCCTTCAACGACTCAAAGTTAACAACCTCCCGATTCGCATGGTTGAGCGTAATACCCTTTGCCTTCACGATATATTTCATTTCCTCCCCCACCCTGACCCGTACCCCATAAGTCTTAGGTCCTGTTGAGGCAAAGGAGTCGGCGTATGCGTTGTCCCCATACTCATCCTTGATCTCATCAGTGAGCTCGCCGAGGAACTCCCCAATAGTGGGCATGTATTCACCCTCCCTCTTGTGAATATCACGCTATCTGTATCGGCATACAATACTCTCCGCCCAAGAGAATGCAATAGACCCCAAAGTTTTATACGGGCGTAGGCTGTTGTGAAGCTGGCCACAGGTATGTTTGTAACCCTTGAGGTATCTGTGGCAAATTCAGTGTTGTTGTACTTTATTACGTAAGTATTACCTACATTTACGATCTCCATGACCTCTTTATCGGGGGCATTGGCATAATCCCAGACATCGCTATAACTTTGTGCCAAATGAATGCTCCCTCTGCCGGTATTCTGCGCAAATTTTCCCCATAGACTGTTTAGACACAACTTTGCACTAAAGCGCTTGCCAGGATTCTTTACAATTTGGACACGATCAAGTTGTATACCTTCGCGGTCGCGGTAACGTTGAATATAGGCAGACTTTTCATCTTCGGTATCAACTCCTCGCGGATACCCTGATGCCTCAACCTTATCCTTCAAAAAGGTGTTTATATATGGTGTGAAAAGGTTGGGTAGCTTCTGAAACCTCCACACCTCATGTATCTTCAGTATTCTATAACCATGGCGCACGGCTAGGGCCAACTCAGGACTTGTATATACGCCTCTGATCTTACGCTGGTGGGGTATATGGATACATTCGCCGTTATCCTCTTCCGCGCACTTCACGCACAGGGGAAACATGAGCTTGTCGTCGATAACGACAGGTAAGATCGGCATCCATAAATTGCGTGGGGGGAGTACGTCTACGAAAGAGATCCCAAAGTAACGATCATTCAAATTTTTTGAAAATTCATTGATGGAGGGTAGGCTAGGTCCCACCAGTTTCTCAGGAGCGCCCACGGGGTACGGATTGCTCTTCATCACGTATGGGTATAAGAACAGAAATCGTAGTAATGGAGCTTCACGCCCTCCGTAGGTGGGAAGTATAGTCTGAAAGGATTTGTACGTCCTCCAAACAAGCTATCACCACATTTGAGAGGATCCAGCACCATTGAGCGCTTGATCGTTTTTATTTCCTCACGGTACACCTCGTCTGTCTCCATCCGTGCATCATATTCATGCTCCCACAAGACTTTGTGAGTGAACTGTGATCCTATAAGTTGATCGCGGGTGCGGGTCGATGCAAGACAGTCGGCAGGAGACCTACCGTGGATATCTCCGGTGATTCCGCACTCAGGACGGGGGCATCCATGCCACCAGCAACCGTTAAAGGAGTACACAGTCTTCACACCAGTGACACGGTTTTTCACTAACCCATCAACCCAAAAAACACGTCCATTAATCTTAATGGGTACTTCACCCGTGTTGCGGGCGTGCATTATTTATACACCTGTCTGTTGCTGTAGGTGTATGAGCCAGTAAATAGCCTTTTCCCCGTAACTGCGGGGATTGTTTTCGGTGAATAATGGCTAAGGTGTCTTTCGGCATGAAGTTATTCTTGAACACCGTAAAACATAATGATGCGATGGTGGTTGCGACTTGCAGTGGATCGCATTTGAAACGGGCTATGTACATCCTTCTAAAGGCCTGGAAACATACTATAAGCACGCGCACATCATTCACGCAATAACGCTCACATTCATCAGCTATATTATAAGGGTTACTTTCATTAAAACTGTCGTAGTATCGATCAAAGTCTTCACGTTCATCCATACAGTCAAAATAATGTTTGGGGGGTGGTGGGCCTACGTATTTTAAGTCTCGCTGGTGAGGAAAGTGTAAGGGAAGTATCCTTTGGAAACTTCAGCTGCTACTCCCATCACCTTGGTAGCTTTGCTAATTTACAAGGTGTGAATAATAAAGTATCTTTAAATTGTACATTGCCTCTTATCTGCATCTGTATTAATTTGTTGCCTCTTTTCAATGGATCACCTGTAAATATCTCAGAGGATTCGTGTTCAAGCAACTCCTTATAAAGGAACTGCGTGTCAAACTTTGCCCCGTTATGGGCGAGAATATACACAGTTATTTTTTTGAACTTGTCGGCTAACTTGACAATATAGGACACAAATAGTTTCACAGGACTATCGTTGACATTCGTTTTAAAAACGTTTGTCCCTTTACCACATTTGGGGCACTCGTCACATTCGATATCCATACACTCATCACAGATAGTCTGGCTCACAAGTAAATGTGGAATTACCTCTTTGATTTCAGCGTTCGTATATGTTTCTATATCGTAGTATACAGTTATACAAGGGTTATTTTTAGGCCTAGCATCTTTCATATAACATACATGCTTTACTCCATCCGCCTTATATTCCTCCTGGCATGTAGGACAGTGAATTACGTCACACTTGTGCTTAAATTTTCCCCAATTATCCATTGTGTGAAACATACCACATTCACAGATTCTCATTTTCCTGCACGTACCAATTGATTTATGGAAATCAAAACAGCTATTATTGAAAAATGTGCGTCTACACACATCACAGTCTCTCTTCTCAGCTTCAACTACACGGCTTTCACATTTGGTGCTTTTACACTGCTCACATACCATGTGACATTCTTTACAATGTCTCACTATATCATCCGCAACTCGAGGCACCCTTACACAAATCATGATGTCTCCCATATTATCGACTTTTGTCATAACTCGCGTAAAGCCACCTTATATTACGGATGGGGAGATACGTTGTCCCTGACAATCCTAAAATAAGTAGGGGCCTTGTACGATCTCTCACACAGCTTTTAAAAACATACACAGTCCTACGACGATCATCCAACCCAAACACAACTATGCGGACATTCATTTCCTGTTCTACCCTTCTCAGCTCTTCAGGACCCATATTACAGTCAAATTCAAGTTCACAGTCTACAGCTAGTTTACGGGCACGCTCCACGACTGTAGGCAACCAAATTTTTTGAGTTCGTGTATTTTTGTACAGTAAACATACGTGCTAAGAGTACTGCTATAAAGCCGCAACCACGATCGACGTTTATATGCCGTCTATAAATAGCTTGAGAATTGAGGTTAAGAGTATACGGTATGGCACTATGACCCGCAACACGGTATACATGGTCAATATTTACCGTGAAGTTGTCCATATTGAAGGCTATACTACTTTGGGCGGCTTGCATTATAGCCCTAATATATATTCTACATCTTCAGCCGCCAAACGTCTAAATGGCACTATCACCCAATAATCGTCTACATCACCGTCATCTGACCCGAATCCAAAGGACAGACTCGTCCTGACTTCACGCTCGTCACGATTCTGAAGAGCAAACTCTATAATATGCTCTACAACCCGGCGTAGTCCGCGCTCAATTCCACTGCTATACATGACTCTAGGGTCGACCCTGACTCTATACCGATTTCTAGTCAAGGCTGGGGTGGAGGCTGCGGAGCGCACCAATTCCAGCGTTATATCTTCCTCAACAGAACGGGGGGCGGCGGATGAATTAGGGGGTATATTAGCGGAAGGTGCTGCTGATGGGGGCCCTGTTGCGTAGGAGGTTGATGGTTGGGGCTCTATTATTGTAGACTTAACAGAAGGGGGGGCGGCGGATGAATAAGGGGATATATTAGGTGCTGCTGGGGGTGTTGTTGCGTAAGAGGTTGAGGGTTGGGGATCTATTACCGCTGCAACAGGCGCGTATTTCGGTCGCTTTATACCTGACGTGGGTATCTCATACCTCCGCTTTGGACGTGTTACCGGTATCGCTGGTGAGGGTTCAGGGGAGGAGATCACAACTACACTGTCGTCGAGGTCATCCGTAATGATGGGCTGCTCTACCTCATCGTCATTCACGGTTCTGTGGGAGAAGAAATATAAGGATTAGCACTCAAAATTTGTAATATTTTGTAAATGACTCATAGGAGTGTGACGTGTTAGAAATGGACTCTGTAGAAAAATTCAGATTCACGAGCCCATCCACATGTATTATATCTGGACCTACAGGATGTGGTAAAACTGTGTTTATGCTTAAAATCATTAAAGAAAAGGGGAGATGTTCTCGAAATTTGTGCATAAAGTTATATGGTGCTATTCGACGTATCAATTAGTGTTCAACGAGTACCAAGATGATATTTTGTTCCACAAAGGCGTATATGACGTTAATTCGTTAAAGGGAAATGAACATACAATCATTGTAATTGACGATCTCATGTTGGAGATGGATAAAACGTTTGCCGAGACATTTACAATATTCTCCCACCATCTTAACATAAGCGTGTTCTTCATCAATCAGAATCTATTTTTCAAAAATAGATACATGCGCGATGTGTCGTTAAATACGCAATATCTAGTCTTATTCGCGCAACGTAGAGATGTATCACAAATTGGGGTATTAGCCAATCAAATGTTCCCGAATCAGCGTAAGGAGTTTTTGGAAGTTTATAAGAAGCTACAAGCACGCGTTACGGATTTGCTTTGCGACCTTCATCCGCGAAACACGTTTAGAGTGCTTCTGCGAACGAATATATTTCCAAACGAGCCTGAAACGGTGTATATTCCAGAATGACAAAGAGACTAAAGAAATATTGTGAATTAATAAAAATCTATCATCGACTGCCCCGGGCAATGCAGCAGATGTTTATTAAAAATATCGATGCCGACTTTTTAAAATGCATCTGTGAAATCTGTCTTAACGTTTAAATTGCAATGTATCAATGAAAACCCATCAGAAGGCTCGCCTACGCCGCTACAAGAACATAATACGTGCACTCGCTCGTAAAAGCCAAACTGTAGCGAAGAAAAAACGAATTATTGTACAAACAGGAGGGTCATTTCTCCCCATCTTATTTTCAGTTTTGGGTCCTTTACTGACTAGATTAATATAATGAAAAAGTGGTAGTGATTCCCCACGAGGTGTACGCCTCACTGCAAAGGAATCCAGACACGTATCTAGATCCCGTAAAAGCAGACTTAAAAGAATGGAAAGCGAATTGTTAGCCCTATTAAACAGTGAAAAAACACCTGATGAGAAAAGAATCTTATACCAAGAAGCTCTGCAGAAATTTCTTCACGAGTACGAAAATTATAAGAGCCCTACAGAGATTCCTGTGGTTATTAGGCACAGCACGGGGGACGATGGCGACATAGGATCTGTGCCCGACGACACAGCTGACCAACCAAAAGATTAGCCACACAACATATCGAACATGTATTAAAAAATACCCTCCCACTTACATTGAGGAGTAAAGGCTTAAGTCTTTATAATCTATTGAATGAGGATCCCGCCATACAATGGACCGATACAAGGGAGATCATTGTGGAAGGATCAAAGGTACAGGGATCGAATATCGTAGACATTGTCCATGATCTGGTGAGAAAGTGGGATAGGCCATCACCATCAGGATGGAAGCATATTAAAGCAAGACTACAACAAATAAATGTCCCTAAAACGTTGATAGGAAATCTGAACAGGTTAAAAGACTTGGAACATGCAACGCCTGTGACACAATTGAAGGCGCCGTCACCCCCGGCGGTAACACCTTTGAAGAGGAGCAAGAAGAGGTTAAACCAACCCTACCCACGTGCCTCTAAAATACGCAAATGGCTAACGTATTAACTAAACGCTATTATGACATTTCTACCCCATCCTCTTACGGCGGGGTAGATAGACTGTACAGAAGTGTTTACGGAGTAGGAAAAAAAGATGTTGAAAGATTTTTTAGGGAGCAGGACGCTTATACGCTTCATAAGACTGTGAGAAAAAGGTTTAAAACAGCCAAGACAACGGCTTCCTCGATTGATTCTATTTGGCAAGCAGATTTAACAGACATGCAAAGATATTCTGTGTATAACAATGGTTACCGCTACATTCTATTCATAATAGACGTATTCTCTAGATATCTGTGGCTAGTTCCTCTGAAAAATAAATCACCTGAAACAGTTGCTAAAGCCACCAAAACGCTAATGTTAAAAGAAAACAGGGTTCCTGGCTATTTTTGTACGGATATGGGGAAGGAGTTTATAGGCCGTGCTTTTCAGAACATGTTGACAGAGTTTAATATCAGCTATTACACAACCAATCTATACATAAGGCTTCTTTAGCTGAAAGAGTTCAGCGCACCATAAAGGAACGCATGCATCGTTATTTTACACATAAAAACACATACAGATTTCTAGACATTCTGGAATCATTGGCATCATCCTACAACCTCTCACACCATCGCACGATTGGGGCAACACCTAACGAAGTTTTAGAAAGAGGTACGCTCCCCAGAAGAGATGGATCACCACCACCACCACCACACTCTGCGCGCTTCAAAATCAATGATTATGTAAGGCTGTCGCGTTCGGGGAATAAATTCGCAAAGGGTTTTGAGCAAGGATGGACACGCGAGATTTTTAAAGTTAGGGCTGTGAGACCTAAAGGTGAGATAATGATGTATTACATTGAAGATTTGAATGGGGAAGAAATCTCAGGAGGCTTTTACCGCGAGGAATTGCAGAAAGTTGCGTTTAATTTAGAAAAAAATGTGTTTAAAATTGAGAAAATTTTAGGAAGCAAAGGTTCAGGAATGAGAAAAATGTACCTGGTGAAATGGCTAGGGTACCCAGAAAGCTTCAACACCTATATAAAAGCTGATGCAATAATGAAGCTTAAATAGTATGCAACATGGCTCCTAACCATTTCTACGTCACACCCGTCCTCCTCGTCCCTGTCTGTACACCCTAACAACACACTAGCCAACTTTGTAACAGAACTCCATGGGCACATTGAATTGGGTCGTGATTCGTATGAGGTGGGGATATGCGAAATTCAGCTGGACACCGTCTTTTTAAATATTGAACATAAAGAAACCGTTTTTACGATTCTTAGAGACATTGACGAGTGTGAAAAAGCTGGGGTAGCTATGGATGAAACTATGCGCATCGCTCGGACTAAGATTGCACGGTATTACAGTACAGAAGTAAGACTAGGGCCGGGTCAATATGGTTCGGCCGAGGATGTTGTGAGAGGCTTAAACGTAGTTTAAGAAACTCAAACCTTACGAATGATTTAGTATATGAAATCGTAAACAACCCTGCACATACACTAATCCTAAAATCAAAGACTAACAGACGTCTTAAAGAACATAGAAAGTTCAAAATTCTAACCAACGGCCGATATAGCGTAGCCTTCCAAAGAGACACATTTCACGAGACACAGTATAACTTGTCCAGATTAACGTATCAATTGAAGATGGAGAAATTGGCTGAAAGGTCCCCAGACATGTGCTATATTTACAGTAATATAGTGGAGCACCAGTTTGTTGGGGATACCCAGGCACGCCTGCTGCGCATTGCTCACATCCCCAACCATAGAGGAAGGAGTTTGAGTATTACATATGACAGACCCCATTATGTGAATGTCGCAACTAATTTAATAACCAATATCACAATATATATAAGAACGATTGAGGGCGAAAACTTCCCATTCGGTAACGGGAGCTTAACAGTGAAGCTACACTTTCGACGCACTGAGTTATAATGGATAGAAAGCCTTTCACCGTCTATCGAGGGATGCGATACCAGCGCGGTAGTGGACTTGGATCCATTTTTTCATCCATACTACGTACGGCTGTTCCTTTGCTGAAGAGGGGTGCCAGATACCTTGGAAGGAAAGCGCTACAATCAGGCCTTAACACTGCAGAAGACATATTGGCCGGGTCTAAACCTAAAGAAGCTCTAAAAAAACATTTAAAGCGTACACGGAACGAAATCATCAAAGATGCAAAGAGAAAAATGCGTGGTGGCGGGAAGAAGAAGAGGACTCCCCGGAAGAAGAAGGGGTCACGTGGTATTAAACGTAAAAGGCTATCAAAAAAGAAATGCTGTAAGCGAATGAAACCTATGGTTGACCACTTTTTTGACTGATATAAGCTAAGGATATTGATCTCATGAATCATAGTTTGTTTACCACTTGTCGAGAGAGGAGTCACTATTTCGCCATGGCACGCTTCATCCACCCATGTAGTTCACAATGCTGTAAATCGGAGCTGTCCTTTTTGAGCTCCCGCCAACCCAAGTTTCTATTGAGCACAGTGACTTTATTACAATTAACCCTTTAAACACAATTAGTTCCCCGAGTGCACCTATAGAATTCGTGATACCCAGCTCAGGTCCTTACTTTTTTGATCCAAGCTGTGTGCACATGTACGCTAAGCTACGTATAGCCCATTCTGATGGAACGGTCTGCGATGAAATATGCTGTATACCCTGAAACAAACTTTCTGCACGCCATATTCAACCAGTGTGACGTATATTTAAATCAGACCAACATATCGGCAGGCACGGGGTACTATCATCTACGAGCCTATTTGGAAAATGTCCTCAACTTTTCCAAAGAAGCGAAGGCTACCTTTTTAAGTGCGGAGGGATATTATCAAACTAAAGATGAAAATAGTATAAAGGACAAATTTAAAAATTCTAAAAAGAAAATATACGAGTGTTTTGGACGGTTGCACACAGATTTCACTTTCCAGGAGAAGTTGCTTGTGAACGGGGTGGATATGAAAATAAAGCTCACCCGCACGAGTCCTGAGATCTGCTTAAATCTGGATGTGAATCAAGAAGAGGGTGCAAAGTCCGTTGTGGTTCACATTATGGACACATACCTCCGCGTACGGCGAGTGAAATTAAGTTCACCAAAACAACTAGAAATTGAGAAAAATTTACTAAACGCTACAGTGAAATATCCTATTAACAGAGTGCAGATCAAACTATATACGGTTCCTGCAGGGTTGGCATCGAAGCAGATAGAAAACATTGCCCTGGAAATCTTCCTAAAAGGATATTAATCGGCATGCAGGACCACGCTTCGGTGAATGGAAAATATAAAAAGAGTGCCTTTAAATTCGAGAATTTCGGACTTAAAAATATAACTCTATACGTTAATGGTACTGCTTTGGGTGGAACAATGGGTACGGACTATTCATCAGACGCTGTGTTACCTCTTTGTGCCAGAGCCTATAGTAATCTGACCCATATTGCAGGTGATTGTGATGAACTTGGTAATGGGGTAACGCAGGAAGAATTCATTGATCAATTTAACCTTTACCCGTTTGACATTACACCTGACTTATCTGCTAGCGTAAATACCCATTTAACCCCACAGCAGAGCGGAAACATCTCAGTGCGGCTGGAATTCGCCAAGCCTATAGACGCTCCTATTAGTGTACTAGTATATCTCGAATCGCAAGCCCTAATAGAAGTAGATAGATTTAGAAGCGTGATCACTGACTTTTAAAATGGATGCTAATACACTTCAGAAAGTAATGGAGCGAGTCACACGTTCCAAATTTATCGGCGTGTTTGCGAAGAATGAAACATTGAGTTTGCCAAGTACGCGAGAATGCGGTAGTCTTATTGTGAACACAGACATCATCGGTAATGAAGGGATTCACTGGATCGCTGTCTATTTTAAAAATAGACAGCGCCTGTACTATTTTGATTCACTCGGTACTCAACCCTGGAGTGATCCTATTATTGTAAAATTTCTCGCTCAGTTACATATTCCCGAAGTTGTGTGGACCCCATTTCGCATGCAAGGATATTTTACTAATGTTTGCGGAATGTACTGCGTCTCATTTCTCATGCATATGTCAAATGATAAAGAATTTATAAATTTTTTAAATTTATTTGACCCGTGTCACACTCGCCGAAACGATGAAATGGTATGCAGACAGATAAAAAACCGTTTTCCAATTGTACGTACTCGTTGTATATTATAATGTTTTTGTTCGTATATTTGTAACGATATATTCTGTAGCTGTTTATTGTACTGATTTCTTTCATTTAATAAATTTATGAAAATATATTGTGTCTTCTTATCCCAAAAAGATCGAAAAACACTTACATTATTTCGGTGTGACATTGTTGACTGATCAGTATATCCTCCCTATTCCGAGATTCTTCAAAAGATTGTATAACACGTGTCAAATCCTCATCGGACCTTAAAGGAATAATGCTTTTAAAACATATACAGAGTATACAGACAGATCCCCATTATGTGAAGATATCTTTGGTTCGAGGAATGAATGCCATAAAAATTTCGATTTTAGCATAATGGGGATAACCAAATAACATTGATTGACATTTTTGGCGAGTATCTATTTGACGAGATACTACACCCCATCCATATAAAAATTCTAATTATAGACACTTACATTTCTATGTTAGTCCCTTGCGTCGGGTTGTAAGGAGCGTCACTGCAAATATCTTCTACGGTTTGCGTCGAAAATAATTCGCCACGGTCAATCGCATTGAAAAGACTAATTGCGGTTAATGCTGCAGTATCACGTTCTTCATACAATTCCGGGGAGACATACAGGTCCATGGTGGAGGATGTGTGACATTGTTGACTGCTCAGTATACCCCCCGTATTCCGAGATTCTTCAAAAGATTGTATAACACGTGTCAAATCCTCATCGGACCTTAAAGGAATAATGCTTTTAAAACATATACAGAGTATACAGACAGATCCCCATTATGTGAAGATATCTTTGGTTCGAGGAATGAATGCCATAAAATTTCGATTTTAGCATAATGCGGTAACAAAATAACATTGATTGACATTTTTGGCGAGTATCTATTTGACGAGATACTACACCCCATCCATATATAAATTCTAATTATAGACACTTACATTTCTATGGTAGTCCCTTGCGTCGGATTGTAAGGAGCGTCACTGCACATGTCTTCTACGGTTTGCGTTGTAAATAATTCGTCACGGTCAACCGCATTATAAAGGCTAATTGTCGTTAATGCTGCAGTATCACTCTCTTCATACAAGTCTGGGGAGACGTACAGGTCCATGGTGGAGGGAATGATTATTCACTGACGCGAAAATAGCTACTGTTACTCCCAACTGAAAAATATCCCCTTTTATATGCACAATCGCCAAGCTCCGCCCCAAAAGACCAGATGTTCGTCGTGATTGGCTGCCGATGTAGCTGGGTGGAGCTATGACGTGTACCAATCCGCTATAACGGGACCGACGAGTAACATATATATATTTTCACCAATAGATTTAATGCTCTTATTCTCCTTTGAAAATTATTTGGTGATTCGTATAGAACTTTTGATACTGATTCCAAATATGGTTTCTGAAGTTTTCTATCACCCATAGTTTTCGAGAAAATATTTACTCAGAATTTCCCGCATCATTAGTCACTAATGTAATCGAGAGGTTATAAAGAAATATATCCTAATTATATTTTAAAAGAACATTCGGTTTCAACGTTAAACTGTGGGTCTAAGGTGGGGTGAAAACCTTTCCAATTGCGCTAGGGGACAATTATTTGGTGTTTTCTTTTTGGCACTGAGTCAGGTTTCAGAATTTTCTAATGTTAAACTGTGGGTCTAAGGTGGGGTGAAAACCTTTCCAATTGCGCTAGGGGACAATTATTTGGTGTTTCATTTTGGCACTGAGTCAGGTTTCAGAATTTTCTAATGTTAAACTGTGGGTCTAAGGTGGGGTGAAAACCTTTCCAATTGCGCTAGGGGACAATTATTTGGTGTTTCATTTTGGCACTGAGTCAGGTTTCAGAATTTTCTAATGTTAAACTGTTCATTTGAAGTGAAGGGAGACTTATCAGGGATTGGGGGAAGGTCTCTCGTTATGAGCTGCTGTTCACAACGAAGTCTTTTAGTTGGAGACAACTCACCATAATAATGGTAAAAAGTGGTATCTGGTAACCGAATTGAAGCTCTTCCGAAGAACAGAATAAAATAATTATCATCATGTTTTCACAGAAAACAGTTTTTACTTTTAAACTTAAATCATTGTGATTAAATAAGCACATATACAGAGATTAGTTTAAATAAGTTATCAATAAGAAGGAAAGAATAAAACGAAAAATTTTGTAATATACGCTTTATTTACGTTTGTTATTATTTTTTAATTTAATATGCGTCATAAATGGTTGGGCATCCCTTATAAAAATTCATTTTCTGTCTAACGAATTATTTATTGGGTAACTTTGTTAATCAGATCCTATCTCTCTCTCTCTCCGCAGGGGGTATAAAGGTTATGCACGTTCCTTCTGGGTGTAGTAAACTTTATACTTGGGGTGTGACAGCCCTCCGGTCCCGAGTCGAGGGATTCTAGAGAAATTGGCTGCCAATTCCTTTAGGTTCTCTCTCTTTTGGGAGGGCGGGTGAAGTCTGTTGTACAAACCTGTCCCGTGGGTTACTAGGACCCCTTCCCATCCCACTCTGTCCTTTTAGCTTAGGTTAGGGATGTTCTCCTCTGACTGCAGAAAAAAAGAAAAACTTTTAGTATTGTCTTTTTCTCTACTGTTACGATTAGGACGCTACTGCTATCTCATGCGTGGGAAGAGAGGCTTGGAACCTCTATAAATAACACCATTTAACTTCAGCTGTAGGTAAATATTTAGAGGGGATAATAGCGAGTAGGATTGTTGACCATTTGGATTCTTACAAGTACTTGGGGACTCCAACATGGGTTTAGATGGCATAGGTCGTGTCTCACCATCATGCTCGAGTTTTTCTACGTCATGTTGAGTGAGTATGATAAGAGTAGGGCGATTGATTAGAAGGCCTTTGATAAGGTACCTCACCGCCGGCTAATGGCTGAAGTGCGCGCGCTGGGTATTGGTGGGGAAGTAGGTAGGTGGATTGGAAACTGGCGAAAAATGCCACAAAGTTAATCCCTTTCGTTAGGCATATGGGCTACAATCGACGCTTACGTGACGCGGGTTCAAAGATGTCGATTTTAGAAGCATGTTTAGTTCAAATGATAACCCAACTCGCAACAATGGTTAGAAGTTGGATTTGAAACGATTTAGGACTAGTATATGTGGGAATTACTTTAACACGTTGATAGTTTAAGATTAAAACATAAGAAAACTCTGCAGGAGTTCGCTTGCACGGTGTCTCTGTGAGCAAAGTAAATATAGAGCTGTTTATATACTTTTCTATCCAGTTTTCTACTACTGCTAGCATAGTTGAAAGACAAAATTTTCCCTGGCACCCGTTGCCATTGGTACCTCCTCGGTATGGGCCGCAAGGCCTTTTGAGGTACTTCTTTTCCTTGTAACTCCTTGTAACTCTCTCTCTCTCTCTCTCTCTCTCTCTCTCTCTCTCTCTCTATATATATATATATATATATATATATATACGGGTTTGGGGAATGACGATCGTCGAATTGTTTCATAAATTTTCAATTCCGCTCGTTTTTCCCCACTGATATTCGAATGTTTATAAACAGAGTTTAATTGGATTCACGCCAGACCATTACTTCGGTCTTATATAATTATTTTAGGATTTATTTCTTGTAGTACTTGTGTTACCTTATTTCTATACAATAATGTCTTGAAGTGCTATTGGATATGGGGAAGGAAATTATAAGCCGTGATTTCAGAACATGTTAAAAGAGTTTAATATCAGCTATTACACAACCAATTCTATACATAAGGCGTCTTTAGCTGAAAGAGTTCAGATATATATATATATATATATATATTATATATATATATATCATAAGCTGCTTAAAAGACTATATATATAATTATAGTAAACGAAATAAACTAGTTAACCATAAAATTAATTATTTCTATTATGAAGTTTTCGAAGGTAAACTATGTTATTTGTTTCGAAAAGTTTAAGTTCAATGAAGTTAATGTTAAATTTGCTTCTAAACTAAAATTAAATGTTATAAAATAAATAATAATATATATATATATATATATATATATATATATATATATATATATATATATATTTACCTAACATAAGAAAAGAATGTGCATATATATATATATATATATATATATATCTAGCAATCCGATCATTGCAAAAAAAAAACTGGAAAGGCATGCAATTAATAAAGGTGTATTTAAACAGAATTTAATTGGAATAACTATCGTCATATTGTGTTACACAATGGATGATTAATATTTCTGGAATACATGGCGCTATCTGATGGTGCGATCTGGCACATCAGCACCCGATTACATGGCTTGATGTGGCAACTCTGCATCTGCATACATGGTGCGATCTGACAACTGAACACATTGCGCTATCTGGCAATTCCGCCAGAATAGAGGCTTATAAAAGACCGCGAAGTTGGTGAAAGACTCATTCCAGCTCGGCTCCCAGCCGAGCAAGGACCTCTGGTCCTTCTCTTTCAGGCCCTTTGGTAAAACCCCTTAGTGGCCTCTTAGGTTAGGAAAACGAAAATAACTTGGGGGAGAACTCCTCTCTCCTTCAGGTGTCTCTCTCTCCTACATGTGTCTCTCTCTCCTTCAGGCGTCTCTCTCTTCTTCAGGTGTCTCTCTCTCCTTGGCTCAGTCAACTGGCTGATTCAGCCAACTGGCTGATTCTGGCTGATTAGGAGCCTATAAAACAACGCCTACTCGGCTGAAGTCTTAATGTGCACTTGGCTCCTGCCAGGTGAACACCTCTCCTCCTTTCTCTCCTCCTTTCTCTCTGGCCCTTTGGGGGGAATAGCTTGGGGGAGGCCCCCAAGTTGCATGCCCCTTGCAACCTAGGTTGGCAACAAAGGCCAGTACTCTTTTTTCTTTCTTTTTTTTTCTTTTTTTCTTTTTTTTCTTTTTTTCTTTTTTTGCAACCCCACCCCACCCCCTTTGCAACAACCCCACCCCCCCTTTGCAACATTACATAATAACCTGCAACATTCTTGCACTCTCCCCTTTTGCGGCTATACTACTGGAGTGAACAATTTTCAAGAATTAAACAACCGAAGAAATGCTAACAATCTTGGAAGAAAAAACGCTGTAAATTTTAGAAAAATATGCTCCGAAAGCACAGCCAAAAGGAAAGAGGAACTGGTTCGAGAGGCAAAAGCGAGCAATTTTCCGCAAAAGAAAGAGAGTAGCGGAGAAGTTAGTTAATTGCAGAGGTAACAATACCAGAAAAATAATACAAGAAAAACTGGAGAGTATCGATTCAGGGTCATACAGAGAGGGAAGAGGAAAAGGTGGTAGAAGTACTGTAATAAAGGATAATCCAAAATACTTCGATAGCTATGCGAAAAGAAAAACAAAAGCGTGCGTCACTATTGAGCCCTTAAGGAAAGGAATAAATGAACTAACCAAAGATCTGAAAGAAATATGTGAGACAGTGAGAGCCCACCCAGTATGAATCAGTCTTCAGTAACCCAAAAAGTGACAAAGCGATACCTGACATAGATACATTGTTTGAGGAGAAATTGCAAGGAGATGGTATAACAGATTTTGATTTTGCCCCAGAAGATATAGCGCGAGCTATAGGACAAATGAAATCACACTCAGCTGCAAATCCGGACAAATGGAACGCATTATCGATTAAAAACTGTAAAAATGAAATAGCCACACCCATGTACTGGATATGGAGAAGATCCCTTGACTCTGAGAAAATACCGAGTATCTTGAAAAGAGCAAACATTACCCCTATATATAAAGGATGGGGTAGATCTCAATCAAAGAACTATAGGCCGGTGTCTTTGACGTTCCATCTTACCAAAGTATTTAAAAGAATAGTTAGAGAAAAAATCTATGACACTAGCAAGACTCAACGAAAATCAGCGCGGATTCCGATCAGGAAGATCATGCCTATCACAACTAATAGAACAATATAACAATATCCTAGACGCACTTGAAAGCAATGAAAACTACGATGTCATATACACGGATTTTGTTAAAGCTTTCGACAAATGTGATCATGGTACAATAGCGCATAAAGTGAAACATGGGAATAACAGGCAAAGTTAGAAAATGGATCTACAACTTCTTCAGAGAACGTCTACAGGTCGTTAAAATTCAAGGTATAACATCATCAGAATCGGAATTATGCAACTCAGTACCACAAGTAACAGTATTGGCCTCGCTTCTTTTCATTATCATGCTAACAGACATAGACAATGAAGTAAAAGGAAATAGTATAGTAACATCCTTTGCAGACGATACAAAGATCAGCAGAAAAATCAGCGATGCAAAAGAGGTGGAGGCCTTGCAGAGGGACACAAACAGAATATACCAATGGTCAGAAGAGAACAACATGACATTTAACACCGAGAAACTCCAGCTCATGAAATATGGTAAAAATGAAGAACTTAGACAGGAAATTCAGAGAAGCACAAAAGCGATAGCTTTGGGGGTTATAATGACCGATGATGCGAAATTTGAGACACAAAATCAGATAGCGATAAGCAAAGCAAAAAGAGTCGCAGGACAGGTACTAAGAACCTTTAAAAGAAGGCCAAGACAGTAATGATTCCCTTGTTGAAAACACTGATCATACCAAAACTTGAATACTGCTCAGTCTTAAGCAAAGAACTCAACTAGTGGGAAAGACTACGTAAACTAAATGGAAAGAGGAAGAGAGGTGTACACCATAATATATATATGGAAGAAAACTCTAAAACTGGTACCAAACCTCATACTAAACCAAATTACCATTGTTGGAAAATGCGTAGTGTTCCCAAATTAAAGGTTCGACAAGGGACTTCTGAGCAGTGAAGGAAAACAGCTTGGTTGTCAGAAGTCCAAGACATTTTAACCAGCTTCCAAAGGACCTCAGAAACGTCACAGGGGTCAAAGTTGAAGTCTTCAAAAGTAGACTAGATGCCTAGCTCAGGACGGTACCAGATGAGCCGGGTGTACCCGGCTATTGCGGTGGAGAGCGCAGGAGAGCACCTCGCTCCTCCACCAAGCCAGGCCTAGAGGCGGGACAACCAGGTTGACCTTCATGTGACGAGAGATCAACGCACGGAACTGCTACAAGGTTACGATATATATATATATATATATATATATATATATATATATATATATATATATATATTCTGAGTTCATTCCCATATATATATATATATATATATATAAGGTGATTCACAAAATGTTCACACTTAAATGGCAAAAAATTACAGATGTTATCCAATCAATACCACCAGAGATGTGCCTTTGGGGTCTGGAAGCAACGTTTGACCGCTTTCATACATGCATAGATATCCGTGGACAGCAAGTAGAGACTGCATAAAACACGGTTTGCATCGCAAAAAGTATTTACAAATAAATTGGAAATAAAAAATAAAACCCTATATAAGTGTTTAAATTTTTTTAATCACTATATATATAATATATATATATAATATATATTATATATATATAAGTGAAAGACTTAAGTACAGAAGTTATGTAAAAAATATAAATATTGTAAGTTATCATATGAAATATTACATGAAAATCTCTCATCTTTCCAAACTGTTTCAAGATAATGTAATACCTCCTTATCAACTCATCAATCACTGACTCGCTTCACCTCACTCAGATTTTGAAATGAGTCTATGAAATTTTTAAAAACAGCCTTTATTTAACCTTTCTTGAAAAATAAAGAAAATATTAAAACTCTCTATTGAGACCGGACTTATGGAACACCACCGTATATATTTAATGGGTAAAATCATAGATGATTTGGAAAGGTGAACCAAATTATAGTTTAATGAAAAATAACAGGAACCAGAAATAATAATAATAATAATAATAATAATAATAATAATAATAATAAATAATAATAATAATTCAAACATAAAAAACAAAAAAATAAGACACAATAGACATAAATACCCCTCAAAAAAACTAATTCTAATTTTTCCCTTTTTTTAATTTATTCATATTTTGTGGTGAAATGAAATGAGAGAATGTTCCCACCAAAATCGAAATTATATTTTAAACCAAAAAACAAAATCGAAATTACGTTTTCTCTCGAAATGTTTTAGAGAAATATTTTCGCGGAATTTGTTCTGTCCTGCAAATTTCATGAGGCGTCGCTATGTTTCAAATTGGCTGACACGTAGGGTATTAAGATGATAACTGTTGGGTATAAAACTGGGGCTTCAATCGGTAAAAACGGGTGGGGTATTGGGTATGAGGGAGGGGGTTGGGTAGGAGGTGACGTGCCAACGCGTCACGAATTTTGGAAGACGTGAAAAAATATATCATATATATTTAATAATTTTTTATATTCGTTTCATATTTCTTTAATAAATAAACTATTTTTCAATTTTAATATTTAATTGAATTATGTGAAATATCATTCGCCATATTGTGTTTAGTTTACCTTTTTCTTTTATTTTGTCTTTTTTTTTTGTGTGTGTGTGTGTGTTGTGTGTATGTGTGTGTGTGTGTGAATTGTGTTCGGGGTCGTTTAATTCTCGTTCCCAAAACTTATTTTCTTGATGTTCTACTCGTATTTTTGAAGGTTCCGAGGAAACCTTATATATATATATATATATATACAGTATATCCTGGGGGCAGGATGAGAGTAGAAAGAAAATTTCTCCTTTATCAAATCCCTCAAATGAAGCGAGATGCTGGAGAGGGGTCGAACGCAGGTCAATCTTGAATAGTTGTTGAAGCCCAACTGAAGTAAACTAAATCAAGTATAAGTAAATTAATACACATAATTTCTCTCATAATTACAAATCGATGTTGTTGTAGGAGAGAGTTGCTTCCAATTTTAATCATGTGCATATTTACAAAACCATTTTAGGTAGACTGATTGTCTGCCATTTGAAGGAACTATATGGCATTATTACGCTCTTTAGCAGGACTACTGGCATAAAAAATTTCACTGTGGTCTTTGGCACTGAATATTCTCCCAAAATATTCTTAAAAATCATTTCATTCCATAATGACGTAATTTGAGGGCGCTTGTTTTATCCTTCGAGCGAAGTAGAATAATTATCATGCCTTTATTTGAGGGCGGGATAATTACTATGCCTTAAGTGGTCACAAAGTAAGACGCTTAAAGCATATATAACAATTATCCGTTGTGCCTTAAGGGGTGACAAAAAAACGCCCTCAAATTAAGGTATACTATAAGTGTACTATATAAAAAAACATACTACGTCTTAACTAAAGCATAATTTTTTTTACCATTTCCTCCTTTCTCGATGTACTTCCATGAAAATGTAAAGACTTTCTGTTTCTGGGCATCAGTTAATTTCCTCATCTGCTTTTTACCCAGAATTTCTCAATGATTCTAGTTTTTAAAGCAATAGCTATTTAATAGTTGGATAATAATAATAATAATAATAATAATAATAATAATAATAATAATAATAATCAGTCATGGGAGCCAAAAACTGGCACAACTTTCAGGTCAGACTAATACGGCCCATTGCGAACACCAGTGGGATTCGAACACCCGACCTCAGTTTCCCTTTATAGGAAACGGTGTTACCCAGTGATTTAAGGGTGCTGACTAACACTTTGGTAGTCGAAATCTATTACGAAATTTGTGTAAATTTAATTATTGACTGAATATTAATAATTTTACAGATAGATAAATATATAATATATATATAATATATATATATATATATAATATATTATATATATATATATATATATATATATAATATATATATATATATATATATATATGTTAAACACAGACCGTGCACGGTCTGTGTTAACATATAAGTTTCTCAGGGGACCATTCTGAGTTTGTATATATAATATATATTATATATATATATATATATATCATAAGTTAAAATTTTATAATGTTTCAGACCAACAAAGACCCTAGGATCCACTCATGGCTGGTCTACCTAACTCTGTTCGTAATTGTGTATTGTGCATGTCCTCCGTGGTGGCGGAGAGGACCTACAATTTTACATGGGTTCCGAACCACAAAGCCTTAATTTTACTACCTTAAACTATACCTAATCTATCAACATATGCTATAATCGAATCTTAAACATGTTTATAGACGTGCTACTAATTACTTCTACCGGCAAACTATTCCAGCTATTTACTATTCTATGCATAAAAAAGTTTTTGGCAACTGCTGTCTCGAACCTTCTACTTGTCAACTTACACCCGTTATTTCTAGTCTTATTATAATGAGATATTTCGAAAAAGCTATCTCCATCTACGTTATCGAACCCATTCATAATTTTAAAAACCTGGATTAGATCACCCCTTAACCTCCTAGTCTCGAGTGTAGTGAATTTTAACTCCTTTAAGCTTATCCTCGTACCACTTCGACCTAAGTGACGGAATCATCTTAGTTGCTCGTCTTTGAACTATTTCGATTTTGTCTATATCTTTTCGCATATGCGGATTCCAAAATTGGATCACGTACTCCAAATGGGGTCTAACCTAATGATTTATAAAGAGGAACAATAATATCGCGCGATTTGTACTCAAAATTCCTAGCTATAAAACCTAGCACCTTGTTCGCTTTATTGACCGCTGCGTACTTTGTTTCGCCACTTTTAAATCACCAGTGACTATACTCCTAAATCTTTTTCGTGCTCTACGCTTGCTAACTCCTTCCCTGACATACTATATGCAAAATTACCGTTACACGAACCTATATGTAAAATTTTGCACTTATCGACTTTAAATCTCATTTACCATGTGACTGACCAATCAACGATTTTATTCAGATCTTCCTGGATTTTACAACTATCTTCGTCATTAATCGCCCTACCACCCAACTTCGTGTCATCCGCAAACTTTGGAACTGTACTAACTAGGCCGACATCTAAATCGTTAATATATATAAGAAAAAGCAATGGGCCCAATACAGAACCCTGAGGAACGCCGCTCGCTACATTAGCTACAAGTGTTGGATATGGTGATAAATAGATATTCCACAGATATAGATATAAATATAGGTATAAATATAGATACACACATTACTTTTTACAATGAAATACCCGCATGGTTTACTATTTGACAACCATTCAAAACAGTTAATCAAGCCACGTTATGGTTAATCCAGACATTTAATAAGTTTGTTACTGAAATAATAAGCATGGTTACTAGAATTATCGCAGGATCATATTGATCACCTGGAGTGGTTGGCAGATAGTAAACTGTGCACGGAGAAAAGCTAAATACAGTATATGGTTGACTACTTGCACACTATACCAAATGGCTAATCTAACCATACTGTGGTTAAGCCATTAATCCTGTGTTATACCATTGACATTTTTATCAGAGCAATACTCACTCTCTCTCTCTCTCTCTCTCTCCCTCTCTCTCTCTCTCTCTCTCTCTCAATTAATTTTAATTTCGAAATTAAAATTATCGAGACGCTGAGGCCATTTTACTTGTACAGTTGATAACCATTAGTATAATTGGATTAACTATCTGGTATAGTGTGCATATGGTTTCTTATCTTAACTATAAATTTTTTCCGTGTGCAGTATTTGGGTGATGTAATGAAATGCTTTTATCTGTATATGGAAAGAGTTTCAAGGTTCAAAATCTTTGTTTTTCTTTCCATACATTTAGGAGTGAACAAAAGGTAAATTTGATTTGCGTATAATTAGGTATTTTATATCATTGTCAATTACAAAACTCATCTTCCTTTTAAAATGGCTTTTTCATGAACGCTTTCATGAACTAAATCCCGCAAGTTACTTTCAATTCCTTTCAATTTTCACATATTTTTTCTCCGATTGTATGACCGTAAGCGGGAGATTCAACATGTCCTAAGAATGAATTTAACACTGTATTTAACCCTATGAAATAGCCTTAGGTTTTACGAGGCTTTTATCTAAGGTATTATAAAATTTAATGGTTAACGCTCATTAAGATTATTGTTGAATTACCTTCGCCTAGCTGTACGCGGATAGATAAGGGTAGCATTATGGTTTTGGCTCATGCGTGCCATCGTCTTTCATCCTTATTTTCTCTATTTTCACCCGCTCACTCAACTTATCTTCACTATCTCACTTTCTCACTTTCTTAATCTCGTTCTCTCGATTTGTCTCATTCTCTAGATTTGTCTCATTCTTCTTGTTTTGTCTTTCTCTTACTTTTTATTCTTTCTCTCTCTCTCTCTCTCTCTCTCTCTCTCTCTCTCTCTCTCTCTGTTAATTTTAATTCCGAAATCAAAATTATCGAAACGCTGAGGCCATTTTATTCGTGTTAAATCTTCACAGAACGCTTTTATCTTCCTTACCTTTTCCTTTGTTGGAAACTTTAATTTTCTTTCTCATTAATTACATGTTTTCTCTCCCAAAAACTGTGAACCTTCTCATTTCGTCTCTTCAAACTATTCCTTTCTCTTCCAAGCGATTATCGGGAAAAAATTCAAATCATTATAAATTTTTAGTTATTTTAAATTAATTTGCACTATATCTTTGGTTAAATAATCACCTAAATATGCGGAATTCCCTGAAATTAGGGGTAATCATTTATATAAAAATGTTTTCACGCCTTAATATATACTAGTTAAAACTAATATAGGTATATAAGTTCTAGGTTTCTTAAATAAATTATATATTTTAAAGAAACTGATTAATGGGATATTTTATTGTCTTGTTACGTTATTGTCATAGGTCAACTTATAGGTTGGATGGGTTATGTTAAGTTAAATTTAAGTGGTCTAGAAATCAGCAATCACGCACGTTTATATATATATATATATATATATATATATATACATACCGTACATACGATTCATGCAACATCAAAACAATACTTTAAATAAATAAAATAAACTAGAAAAAATCAGGTACATTATGTTCTAATAAATTTGTGTTTTGAGTAGAACAGCGACATATATACATATAAAACCTTAGTTAAACTTGGTTTGGCTTCCCCCCGAACTGTTCATTCTGACAAAGATCAAGCTTGTCACTCCGCCTTAGACCTACAGTTTAACGTGGAATCCGAACCACGCCCCACCAGCAGCCCAGCGTCTATCACTAGGCACCCAGGGTACCCATTGTCCACCAACTTTTTTTCATTGTGTGGAAGCTGGGTTTGCTGCGCGTCGCCTGCCGTCACCGGGTCTCGATCACGGGGCCGATGGATTCGTAGTCAGCGACGCTAAACCCACAGCACCACCGAGGCGCATTATATATATACACACACACACTGTATATATATATATATATATATATATATATAATATATATATATATATATAACGATTATATAGATATATATATATAATATATATATATTAGTTACATAACTATAGTAAATCTAAAAATTATAGTGGAAAAGTTTTTTTAGTCAATGTAACGCCCCAATCAATCACTTCTTTAAATATGGTTGTTAGAAACAAGTTTTGCGGTCTTGAAATGCGATCGCCACTGCTAATTACATTTCAATTAATCTTAATAAGACTACAATCGCAACATCATGTTAATGATGTTGGCAACAGGTGTTATTAAGGGATGTTTGGAAGGGATGCCAACCACCGATCTCAATAGGTATAATGCTATATATAAAACATTTTAAG
>JAJOZX010005353.1:35000-42500 GCA_023014485.1 Bathynomus jamesi | reverse complement strand
GCCCGGTTAGGTTAACTGAATACCCGTTAGGTTAACTGAATGCCCGGTTAGGTCAACTGTACACCCTTGATGATGGTTAGGTTAAGTCGTGATATTTTCGTTAGTTTTAACGAAAATATCACAACTTAACCTAACCAATCGTCAAGGGCATGCAGTTGACCTAACCGGGCATTCAATTAACCTAACGGGGCATTATATCCCATAGAATGAATTGTTTGTTTTATTTGTCAAAACTGGGGGAGTATTTCCAGGTGGAGCGGACTGGGGTGAAGTATCTTGAGGTGGATCGGGCTGGGGAGCGGGGGGGGAGATCTTCACCTGATCCTCGGTGTAACCTTAACCTAAAAATTTAACATAAAAATAAAATAAACTGGGGGCGCTGATCTTCAGGTGATCCCAAACTTTTTCTTCTTCTGCACCCCTTGAATTCTTTCACGGGATTTTCTGGATTTTCGAGAGATAGAGGATTTTTACTTTCTTTACAACCGTGTGACTCGTGGCCGTTTGTTAATCGTATATAAAATTAAAGGGTTATATTTCAGGACCCCTTCGCGTACCCCCTAAGATTCCCTCCCGTACCCCAGTTTGAGAACCACTGGCTTATAGGGAAATGGTGTTATCCAGTGAGTTAAGGGCGCTGGCATGAAGATGAGTAAATATTCTTACAATCGTTGAAACACGAAAATCCTAACACACACACACACACACACACACACGCACGCACGCACAGACGAAGTTGGAAATCAAAATTAATCCAATAAAATTGTTATGTTCGAGTTATTGTTACTACTGTATTTCTCCTCGTTTTCAACAAGTTGCTCGGAACACTCTGTATAGATGGTATTTTTCAAACTCAGTTATAATTTTCGCAAATGTTTATTATACCTTCAAGTGGCAACATCTTCTGAATTAGTGTAAGTAGTAAGAATAGATAAGTATCGGTATAATCCTTGTTTGGGAGGAATTTAGCCCCTTTTATCGTATTCAGTTTTATTATTCTTGTTGTTGCTTCTTTGTCTGAACTAAATTTAACATTTAAACCTTTCATTTGAACAGGATGTTGTTGCAGGATATTCATAATTTTATTTTATATGCAGGCAGGCAACCTTACAGATTTAGAATTTTAAACTTCAAACATCAACATATATATATATATATATATATATATATATATACATACACACACACACACATGAGGGTTAGTTAATTCTGTTCAGGCCCCCTTTATATTATGTGTAAAATCATTTCATGCATGTAACTTCAGCACATAAATTATGTGTAATTTCATGCCTTCACCTCATAACATATGGTTAGGACATATTGGGCTAAGGAAAACGCGGGGCAACAGGACAACATATATTTAAACTATTTACATACATTAGAAAGCGAAACACACGTGACATTGCTTTAACAAAAAGGTATTTTTAACCAGCTTGAAAACAATTAAGTGGCATTAAGTGCCATTAAGTGCCAATGGTAGACAGAAGCTCGCCCGGTCCGAAAGAGGCTTGCGCGACAAGACTTAAATTTTAATGAGATTAAATAGGCCCACATTTGAGGGCTAATTGGGTCTCGCTTCAAAATAGGTTTCTTTAATAGGTTTCTCTAATTGAAGACTCAAGGAATCGCTGTATTTATTCAGCTATAAATGCTGTATATGCATCCGATTTAAAATTATAATATATCTATATATATATAATAATTATATATATATATATATATATATATATATATATATATCTTACTTACTTTAAGTGAGTTCGAACGACGGTTCAGGATCGAGCTGCGGATGACCCCTGTCCATATATATAGATATATATATATATATATATATATATATATATATATATATATGATGAATAAAACCACGAAGGGAAAAGAAACACAAAGTGGTGCTCAAGCGCTTTCGTCTAATGACATCCTCAGGAACACTCAGTGTTCCTGAGGATGTCATTAGACGAAAGCGCCTTGAGCACCCCTTTGTGTTTCTTTTCCCTCGTGGTTTTATTCATCATAAATATTTTCACGTGTCACTTCGTGAAATAATTTTTCATATATATATATATATATATATATATATATATATATATATATATATGAGATATGCTTGCATTATACGAGCATGACACTGAAACCAGTATATGAATGACTATCTACAATGTAAACCAATATTCGATACTATATTTTATCCTTTAATTATCACTGGTGTAAGATACATCCAGATCTCGCGAGCTGCATAAATTAGCAAAATCTCTTTACAATATGATGCCATCACTGACATTGTCATCATGGCACTAATAATTTCAATTATTTTTCCTTCATCCCTCGACACAGATATACTATATATATATATATATATATATAATATATAAAATTTATTTTACTAAAATTAATTACATTTATAAAGGGAACAAAACAATAACAAGAAGATTTAACACAGTTTAACATTTTTAACACATTTATATATAAATTACCAACAAAAAGGGTTATTTGAAAGACGAAGACATGAAGCTCTAGAAATATATTTAATGTTATTTTATTTCACATTAATTTATTAATTGATAAAATATATATATATATATATATATATATATATATATATATATATATATATATATATATATAATATATATATATATAATATATATAATATAAAATTAAACTAAAAAAAAAAATAATAATAATAATAATAATAATAATAATAATAATAACAAAAATAATATTATTAAATATATAATTCTTAAAAAATATTTTCTTTTTAATTTAAAATATGAATATTTTTATTAAAATCTCTGTATTTTTAACTAAAATTTATCAAAAGATTTTGTTTTTTAAATAGTTTAGATTCAATTATAAACAGTTTTATGTATTAAATTATTTTAATAAGTTAATTAAGAGATTTTATAAGAATCAGATATATTTATGCTCATATTTATATAAAATTATATGTTACGCATTTTTATATATGATTTACATAATCTACACAATTTTATATTCTTTAGTATTATATATATATATATATATATAGATATATATATATATAACTAAATAAAATATTATAATATATAAATAATTATTTTAGGAATAATTACGCTTCTTCGTTTTAACTAAATTCAAATAAATGACATTAATTCTATCTTTTCATTCTTAATAACTATTATTAACATTTTCATGTATTCAGTTATATAATAATTTGTATAAGATAATTAACATAATATTATAATTGTAATATTCACTTCTAACTTTAATATGTACTCACTTATAATATATATATATATATATGTAAGTGAAAACACATTTTATAGTTGAATTTAAAAATAAAATATACGAATGAAAAATAAATAATGTATTTGGGCAACGATCATTATTTTCAAATATATATATATATATATATATATATATATATATATATATATATATATATATATATATATATATATATATATATATATATATATACACAAAAAGATTTTGTGGAAGTTTATGTAGAAAAATCTTACCTCATATAATGCAAAGACCTTTATTTGCTTCAACTATATATATAAATTATTTTTTATATGTTAATATAAATTTTATAAAAAAAGAAACTATTTATTTATATAAAAAATTATATAAAAAAATCACAGTTAAATAACAATTAATTATTTATATGGCTTCACCTTTTTAACAAAGGTTTGAAATAATAATTAGCACCATTATTAAAAGAAAGTTTTTATTTTCACATACTGTATACAGTCCTCATATATATATATATATATATATATATATATATATATATATATATATATATATATATATATATATTATATATATATATATACACACACGAGATTGAGTATCACTGTATTAATATCGTGTTTACTTGTATGTATATATATATATATATATTTTCTTTTTTTCTTTTATATAAGGCCAAAATTGATTGTAATTGTTCGTATGCTTGATTATATCACCGTGGTTTTGTTTTGCATTTATGTAGGAGGGTGGACACTCCACGCGAAAGAAGTATCAATGACTAATACTGATAAAGTTGTTAATGAAATAAATATATGTATACAAAACGTGTGACCAGAGATAAAGATATGCTTTAATTGTAAATCGAATTATTCAAAATGAGATGAAAATAAAATATAAATATTGTTGAGTTGAAATCGCTTGTTTTTTTTTAAAATTTATTTATGTTCATTTACATTCAATATATAAAAAATGCTGATTTTACGGTTCATCACTTATAATTATTCATCAATGATTTTATAATTTTTTTTATCGAATTTGCAAAGAAAATTCACAATTTAGTTAATTTATTTTTAAAGATGTGTTATCAATAACTATATAGATATATATATATATATATATATATTATATATATATATATATGACTTTACTATAATGTTTTTAATTGTCATGAGTGATTGCTTCATACATGAGTTGAGGAATTTTTATATAATCAATAAATTATAGGGCGAAGCGCCACATATAATATTCGTTTTTGCATGCGTTCAGTGCCTCTTCATATGTAAGGACAAGTGGTCGGATCGTGAGAAACATCTTTGGCACCTCGGGCATTTGAAAGGCCGCTGACCAGTGTGCTTTCTGTAGTGTCGCGTTAGCTCGTCGGATCTAGCGAATCTCCACATGCATCCTTCCCATTTACAGTGATAAGGTTTCTCACCTGGTGGGAAACGAGAACGAGAATTAATTAATGGCTAATTATTACCTTAATATTCAAATAACCTTAAAATCAGTTTTATATATATATATATATATATATATAATATATATATATATATATATATATATATATATATATATATATATATATATATATATATATATTATATAATATATATATATATATATGAGAGATTGGGTATAGTTTAAGGTAGTAAAATTAAGGCTTTGTGGTTCGGAACCCACGTTAAATTGTAGGTCCCCTCCGCCACCACGTAGGACATGCACAATACACAATTACGAACATAGTTAGGTAGACCAGCCATGAGTGGATCCTAGGGTCTTTGTTGGTCTGAAACATTATAACATTATAACATAATATTCCTTCTTATCGAACTTTTACCAAATTAAATTATGCCATATTTAATTTAGTGTACACTGTATATATATATATATATATATATATATATATATATATATATATAAATATATATATTCGCCCTTGGCCCCTCCTTTCTGCATAATATATATACATATGCAAATGTTTTAAGGGTTTGAAAGTGGAACTTAATATGCTTACCTGTATGCGTTCTTTTATGAGCTTTCAAATGAGAGCTTTTGGTATAGACTTTCTTGCACCCTTCAAAGTCGCATTTATGGACCTTTCTCCTCCTAAGGGACTCTGGGTAACTGGTGCTCTGAGTTGGGGTGACTGGGGTGATCTGCGTTACCCCGGGGGAAGAAGGAGGTGAGGAAGCGGGGGATGACGAAAGTAAAGTCGTGGTAGGAACCAAAGAAGGAGACGAAACGTTGGGTGAAGTCCTCGTACTTTCAACGTTTCGAGACGGTATTTCTAATTCTTCGTTTTTCCTCGATGAAGATACTGATGATGGAGGAGATTTTTCTCTTTCGGCAGTTTTGGGAGAATGGTTCAGTGCTCTGAAGTTAAAAAAAAAGAAAGTTTTGTTATAAAACGCAGTTAAAAGATATTTTGGTTACAACGACCGAATACATGCATGGTTGATAACTATTTGATAACTAAGCCAGATGGTTAGTCCATTTATGCGATCATTTCATTAACCATGACTATTATTCCGGTAATAAACTTAAGAGAATATAATAATAATCAGTCAGGAGGAACAAAAACGCCTCTCAGGCCAGACGAACGTGGCCCATTGCGTTCACTCCTGGGAGACGAACCCCCGACATCAGTGTTTTTACTTCGCTTATAAGGGAACGGTGTTGCCCACTAATCTACGGTTGCTGCCCTTAAAAGAACATAATGCTATTATCACGCTGTTAAATTAACCTTTTTCGGTTGACTGTGAAATAGTTTGGGTGTCGCAACCAGGTATTTTTAATAATATAAAATAAATAGAGCAACATTTTAGATTTGTCTAAATACAAAACATTATTTCATTTGTTATTTTTATTTACAATACTGATGAACATTTCTATTATCATTAACTACTATAATTAATTACTATAATTAACCACTAGCTACTACTAATTACTATAATTAACTACTAACATTAACTACTAGAATTAATAAATATTTTAATACATCACAAATAATTTTTTCATGATCTGACACAGAATTAATATTTTACAAAAACTTACAATGATGCCTCTTGTATATGTTGTAAGGGAAGATATGGTAAAAAGGCTTTGTTAGAAAATTTGTTTTCTAGGGGAAACTTATAGGATTCCATGTGACCTAAAAATATATAAAAAAAAATTCTTTAATAATTTTTACTTTAATTAAATATTTTCTAAGAAAAAGATCAATAAACGACTATTTTATTATTAATTTTGTTTATTTTTAAAGACCTCTGGAAACATTATAAGAATATATAAACAAATTTAACGAAAAAATATTTAAATTGTTTAACATTAGTGATGCGCTTATCCAACTTTATTTGTGTTTCACGTTTTACCTGTACTGAGGGACAGATCGATGCCATGGGACAAAAATGGAGACGTGTTGCTGGTTCTGGTTGGTGAAATAGAGAGGTTCGGAGAACTGGTTGGTTGGCTTTGAGAAGCATGACTCGTTTGCAGCTCCGCCGACGAAGAATTAGACAGAGTCGATGACCAACATTTCCTTCTCAGAGATTCCAATATATTTCGTCTGTCAGCGGTTGTTGATAAAAGGGTGGACGCTAAGTGTGGATTATTCATATATGGTAATTAAAGGA
This sequence comes from Bathynomus jamesi, assembly GCA_023014485.1. Taxonomy (NCBI): domain Eukaryota; kingdom Metazoa; phylum Arthropoda; class Malacostraca; order Isopoda; family Cirolanidae; genus Bathynomus; species Bathynomus jamesi. The sequence continues at coordinate 35,631 of JAJOZX010005353.1, read as the reverse complement.
ATCTGTCGTAGATATTGTATTCTCAGCTGCGCAGCTTTTAGGCACTGATACAGCGCGATTTTCGCTTTTGCAGTTATGTGATTGATGATGAAAGTTTTGGGAGTGAACGTTTGTACTTGTATTTGTTTTCTTTGTAGAGAGATTTTCGACCGGATGAACGTTGGAAGGCGATTCGATCTTGGAAACGGTCGGCAATTGTTTCTTCGGATGAACGACTGTGATGTCGATTTCGGGCGAGATTGAAGAAATTGCCCGAGTGATATTCGATATTGCATCTGACGGAGAACTCGATATCGTTGTTGAGAGTTTATGTAAAGGAGATTTGGGAACTTTGAGAACCTTTTCCTCCTTGGGAGACGCGGCCCTTTTCTTCTGAGGGGAAGGATTTTTATAGAAATCAGACGGAGATGCGTATAAGGGTTGAGCCATACCCTCGGATGAGAGAGGGGGAACTAAAGGAGAAGCGAGGGAAAAAGGAAAATCGTGGAAAGACATCGTACTCGGAAATGGCACTGGTAATGGAAGGCCCCCGAGGGTCGTAGGAATCGGAAGAGGGATCGGAAAGGAAGAATGAGCCCTCGGAAGGTGCCTTAGGTGTCCATCGTCTAAGGACGGCGATGCGTAAAAGGGG
>JAJOZX010005353.1:12500-22500 GCA_023014485.1 Bathynomus jamesi | reverse complement strand
TGCGGGTTCCTTCTTCATACCGTATACGTAGCTCGGGTAATGAGGTCGAAATTACTAGTGATACGTACACTGTGAAGACGCTTAGCATTCAAAGGGCATCTTACCCACTACACGTAAGCTCAGTGAATCTTCTGTCCCGAGGGCATTCCAAGCGGATGCAAGTCGAGCTACGTTTTTATCTTGTTTAATTTTTATTTTCTATTCATAAACTTTTTTGTAGACAACTTTCAAACCTTTTTTTTGTATATAAATATTTATTTCGATTTATTTTATTACTGGAAAAAATCCTGTTTTGGGTATTATTTTTTCGACTGGTTTAATGGGTATGTACTGTACATATACATACTCACACACACACATACACACGCACAAATACGTATATATATATATATATATATATATATATATATATATATATATATTATACGTACATAATAAGCTGTAAGGTATATATTTTACACAGACACAACACAATAAATTATTATATAACATTTACTTTAACTGACCAAGAATCTCTCTCTCTCTCTCTCTCTCTCTCTCTCTCTCTCTCTTTCTGTGTGTATGTGTCATAAAATATTAAAAAACTCCCACTATAATAAAATTCTGTTTTTAGCCGTGTAAAGTATGAAATACTTAATAACATTGTAAAATTCTTTTGCTTTGACTGGATTTGAAGGTGAAAAATATCTTTAATTTTAATTTTTTTTTAAATAACCAAACTTTTTACAATAACCAAAATAAATATTTTTTATTTTACTTAATTAACCTTTTTTTAAGATTTAAATTTCAACCTCACATTTTAGCTTTATTACATTTTAACCTTTTACCATTATTTATATATTATTTTTAATTAAATAATTATATATCAGTTATTATTATTATTATTATTTACTTTATCTATTATCTACTGAAAATAATTTTCCTGTTTTCAACTGATGTTCTTGTAATCACTCTATTTTTATTAAGTTTCCGATATTATATAAACGTTACAAATTATTTTTATAATTAAAACCATATTTATTTGTACAATGTTATTATTAAATCTTACATATTTTTCATTTCATTTAATTTGATTTGCCATTAATTACATAATCAGTTTTTATCTTTTGTTCGAAATTCTTATCAGTAAATTTTTTAATATTTTTTTATTTCTCTTTTTGGGGGAGGGGGGCCTTTCTCATATTTTTTTACTTATTTCTTATTGTTACTTTTTCTTATAATTATCATAATTAATGTTCACAATGTCCGTCCTTTAAAAAGATTACTGTTATACAGTATACACACACGCAGTATATATATATATATATACACACACACAGTATATACTCTACTTAATTACATCATAAATTTAAAAACCTAAATTGCACAAATAATTCACAAATTATAATTTACTATATAATTTAGTAAACAAATTACATTTTTAAATTTTTAAAAAAATCAAGAAAAAATGTTATTTGAAAAATTGATGACACAGGAAAATTGCATTCAAATATATTCTGACGCCTCGGGCATTGGCCTGGCATCTTATAACTGTAAAGCTAAAAGGAATCCGTCTTTTCATTTAACAAAATTTAATATACCCTACTGTAGATGAGGTTTCTCTTTTTGGGTTTTAAATGTTTATTTATGGTTTTTCTTGCGGGTTTCATCTATATAATATGAGTGGGTTTTCCAAGGTTTAGTGTATATATAGATTTCTTGCCTTTGATTTTGCGAATACAGTTGATTTTTGCAGTTTTTTTAAGAATCTTTTAGCGAGATAGTAGAGAGATAACGATGGCGAGCTAGGATGAATAGTACAAAGATCTATAGGTGAAAATAGGTAGATAGAAAGTATAGAGATGTATAATATATATATAGATATATATATATATATATATTATATATATATATATATACAGGGTGGCGCAAAAGTTGCGCATCAAAGGAATTATTAGTGTTGACTATAATATTTATTTTTTCTTTTAGGTAGGGGATGGTTGCGAAATTAACAATAGACGAGAGGGTGAGATTGGTCTTAATGCATGGAATACCAGGTACTACAAATCGATGAATCGGTACAGAATTTGAATTCTGTAACGATTCATCGATTTGTTCTACCTGGTATTCCATACATTAAAACCAAGCTCACCCTCCCGTCTATTGTTAATTTCGCAGCCATCCCCTACCTAAAAGAAAAAAATATATAACACTGGGGAACAAATTTCAACTTTTTGTCTATTGAATTAGATTTGACGGTTAGTTCTAGGTAATTTGGGTGCGCTGAGCACGAATTTTTACTCGGTTTTACTCTATCAGGTCCTAATTTTGCTCAACACCTCCTCTTTCGTCGTATTCATAAAAAGGTTTTTTTCTCAATACTCGCTAAGTCTTTTTGCAGTTACACATTATGCAACTAGGTTTTTATCTAGGTATTTGTACCTATTGTTATGGTATTGTTGTATTATGTATATTTTTATATGTAACACCCTAAAAATATTTTTAATTTTGTCATTTTAACCCATTTTAATATTAGTAAATTAAGCTAAAAATATCATAGAATTCTAAAATTTTCTCGAGCGTTCCTGTTCTCTGTAGAGTATTCTAGAGGGACAACTAAAAATATAAAAGCGACTCATTTCCAGAGTTAATCAGTCAATTCAATCAGTCAGTCAGTCAGTCAGTCAGTTGAGTTAGTTAATTAAGTTTGGGCATTAACATAATTTTGAATTGGCATATGATTTAGTGAGTAATTTTGTCATCGTGATTTAATATAGTTGATTTAATTAGACGTAATTTATATTGTACCTACTCATCCGTGTTTCTAGTTTAATTTCATAGATTGTAAGTACCTATTTCATAATAAGTACCTATTTAAACTAATTTTTGTGTTTATATTTCAGATTTTCTTAAATTTATATGAATTAAGGGCTTTAAATACCTTTACAAATTGGCAGAACAATCAAGCAATATGTCTTCAAGCACTAGAAAGTTCAAATGCAAAAACAACCCTAATTCCTTCTGTTATATATGTGGAAATTTTACACTTCCACATCAACGAGCAAATATAACTGACTTCGTAAAAAGAGCTTACTTAGCTTATTTTGGCATAAAACTGGGGGACCAAGATAAATCGTGGGCTCCACATAAAGCCTGCACTATATGCATTGAAAGACTGCGACATTGGACGAAGGGTTCGGATTCAAAAATACCTTTTGGAGTTCCGATGATAAGTTTATGATTTCATAAAACTACGTAATTTAATCACTAGTATACTGTAACTTACCTAAATGTAATTGTAACTTAGGTACATAAACAAAAATTTACAGAAAATGTTTATAAGAATCTCAAATATTGCATAAGGTTGAAACACATAGAAATGTTAAATGTTTGGGTGATAACTTTTGATAAAATTCATAAAAACAAGTCTCTCGTCGCTTTTGTTAACGCTTTACAATTTTTTTCCATATCAGGTGTGGCGAGAGCCTACTAACCACGAGACCGATTGCTACCTTTGCTTTGTCAAGACTTCGGGCTTCACTAAGAAAAATAAACATTGTATCGAGTACCCAAATTTCGACACCGCGATACGACCTGTGCTACATTCAAATGAGATCCCCATTCCAAAATTTAAGGGTCTGCCAACTCAAGAATTAGTTGAAGATGTTCCTGAAAATATTGTTATGCACTTTGAGGAGTCAGACACTGATTTTGACCCCAGCGTATTTGAAAGTCAAAACGATCCGCAAAAGTTTAACCAGGCCGAGTTGAATGATCTTGTAAGGGATCTAAATTTGCCAAAAAAGGCTGCGGAAATTTTAGCTTCAAGACTTAAAGAGAAAAACTTGCTTACTTCAAACACATACATTTCATTTTACAGAAAAGAGAAGAAGAACTTGTTAAATATTTTAGAACAGAGGATAGTTTAGTATATTGCTGCGACATAGTTGGTTTGTTAAAGAAGATGGGGGTTGAGTCTTACGATGCAAATGATTGGCGCTTGTTTTTAGACAGTTCGAAAAGAAGTCTTAAGTGTGTGTTGTTGCATAATGGCAATCTATACGGCTCGATACCGATTGGGCACTCAACAAAATTAAAAGAAAAGTATGAACATATAGAAAAGGTTTTAAATCTTATCAAATATAGGGAGCACGAGTGGATCATATGTGTTGACTTAAAAATGGTTAATTTTCTGCTAGGACAACAAGGAGGGTATACTAAATATCCCTGCTTCCTTGCTTATGGGACAGCAGAGCCAAGGAAGAACATTATTTCAAACAAATCTGGCCAGCACGAACATCACTTACTGTCGGAGAAAAAAACGTAATTAATCCACCTTTAGTGAGCAGAGATAAAATCATATTTCCTCCTCTGCATATAAAACTAGGCCTCATTAAACAATATGTAAAAGCTTTAGATACGAACGGCGAGTGTTTCAAATACATAACTTCAAAATTTCCAAGTTTAAGTTATGAAAAATCAAGGCGGGAATTTTCGACGGTCCACAAATAAGAACAATGATTAAAGACAGCAATTTTCCTAATGTCATGAATGAACGCGAAAAAAATGGCTGGTTCTCATTCGTGGACTTGATAGAAAACTTTTTAGGCAATTATAGGGCAGATAACTACGAAGAAATCGTAAAAAAACTTTTAAGGGACTACAAAGAGTTAGGTTGCAATATGAGCATAAAAATGCATTTTTTGAATAGCCATCTTGACCAATTTCCAAGTAATTTAGGTGATGTAAGTGACGAACAAGGGGAGAGATTCCACCAAGATATAAAAATTATGGAGGAACGGTACCAAGGCCGCTGGGATTCCCACATGATGGCTGATTACTGCTGTGCTTGAAAAGAGACCTGCCATCAACAAGCAAATACGCTAGAAAGTCTTACAAAAGAAAATTTTTGCCACAGTGAAAGCTTCATATCTGTTTGTTTTTTTATTTTAAGTCATTTCTATCGTTATAATGTAATTTTACTGTAGTTTGAACTGCTTGTATTCATGAAACTTGAAAAAAAATTTAACACATGACTTAATTTTTTAGTCCTAATTTGAAAAATCTGGAAAATGGCACATAGGCTGTCGACAAGAATCAGGACCTGATCGAGCCAAACCGAGTTGAAATTCGTATTCAGCGCACCCAAATTACCTAGAATCAAGTGTCAGATATCATTCAATAAAAAACGTGTTGCCCAGTGATAATCAACACTGAAAATTCCTATGATGCGCGACTTTTGCGCCACCCTGTATATATATATATCTATATATATGGAATTGAACTCAGAATGGTCTCCTGAGATCTTTTATGTTGCACACAGACCATGCATGGAACAAGGAACTCTTCTAGGAAAATTTATTCCACTATAGTTCGAATAAGTAATGGTAAATGACAAATACTATAGTTTTTTTTTTCATCAAGTGACGAGGTGCACTGTTAAATACGCGACAGGACTTGGAACCACTTTTTCTTTTTCTTTAACATCATGAAAAAAGAAAAACTGTTGTGTTTGTCATTTACCATTACTTATTCGGACCATAGTGGGTTTAATTTTTCCAGAAGAGTTCCTTGTTCCATGCACGGTCTGTGTGTATCATATATATATATATATATATATATATATATATATATATATATCATCCTTCCACACAATAAAGAAAGTGATTGGTAGATAAATGGATACCCTAGGTTGCCTAGTGGTTAAGACGCTGGGCTGCTGATGGGGCGTGGTTCGGATTCCACGTTAAACTGTAGGTCTAAGGTGGAGTGAAAAGCTTGACTTTCGTCAGAATGAACAATTCGGGCGGAAGCTAACCAAATAGCAAAGGCATAAGTTTAATATTATTATTAATAAGAGTAATAAATACGATATATTTACTGAACAATATAAACGCCTTAATAAAAATTTGTATTTCATAATAAACAAAAGAACGAAGTTAATGAAACAAAAATATTATTTAATTTTTATAATTTCATTATTAAATACTAACTTCTTCAGTTAATAAATAAGGAGTTATATTTAATCTCAGTAATTAAAAAATAATTACCCAATATTAATTTTTAGTAACTAGCAATAATTTATTTATAGTGATACAACTTCTCGTTATTATATATATATATACACACACACCCTCTTTTATTCTCTCTCTCTCTCTCCTCTCTCTCTCTCTCTCTGTCTCTTCTCTCTCTTCTCTTTCTCTCTCTCTCTCTTTTCCTTTCTCTCTCTCTCTCAACACACACACACACACACACACACACACACGCACGCTGAGTTTCAATTATTATCGTTAATAAATTAAGTATTTTTTTTTACATTTAATAAATCTTATTCTTAGAAAATATTTATTATAAATTCGTGTTGGATATCTTCATCTTAACTACAAAAATGATAATTAATCATTTTTGTTAATAGGAATTAAATGTAATTTTTAAATTAACTGTAGTTTATTCGCTTTTAAATGTTAATTTAAAGTTTGTTAAGAAGTATTTTGAAGTTTTTCCTAGAAATTAATGCTGGAAATAACTATACTATATATATATATATATATATATATATATATATATATATATATATATATATATATATATATTATCCTGTCCTTTCGTGTATATCTTTTTATTGCGCATTATGTTCTTTTAATGTACTATCCAATTATGTAATTAATTTTAATTATTTTTATAACTTTTTAAATTTAGATTGTAAAAAAAATTAATGAATTTAATATTTGTACTTTTACGAAGCTGTAAAATGAACTTGAGTCGGTCCAAGTATTTATTTAGCGTATTTAAAGTGTGTTCGAGGAAGACATTAAAATAATGGTTCCCTACTTCACGCAGCGTAATCTGTCACTCATACACGATCCGAATTAAGGCGAGAAGTCTTGAAATGAGAATTTCACGTTTGGGAAAACTCTTCTGGTTCGAGACAACGTCATATAAAGCTCCTGTCACGCGCATGCGGGCCCTCAAGGAGCGGAAAGAGGGAATGTTTTGGGGAAGAACCCCGCATGATTACTTTTCACTCCACATCATATTCATTGTCCTTCACTGTTCGAGAGGGAGAATTCTCTCTTTCAGAGTTACGAATCTAACCTAACGCCAACTGGCCTATTTTATTGTGGCCTAATTTCACGTACGTTAATCTTACTCAACTCAGACTAATCTCGCGTTAATCTGACGTAACCTTAATCAATGCAACTATTTTAAAGACCTAATGCAAACTAATCTAACTCACGATGTCTAAGGCTGATATCCTAAAATAAAATGGGATAATGTGAAGAGAATTAAGAAGTTTTGGAATGGGAATGGTTTAATGAATCGACTTAAGGAAAACCTTATTTGAGAATCCGACTTTGAACATTCTCATTCTTGGGTGAAGAAAAAAATGGTGAAACCAAAAATTGGAATAAAGAACCCTTTCACAATTATTATTATTATTATTCAATTTGAAGAAGATCTGAGAGTCTTCATTTATTTACACTTAAATATAAATACTTCTTTCTTTTTTTTCTGGGTGTGTGTGCTAGGGGGTGCGAAGGGGGTTTAATTATGAATACAAAAGCACTTTTTCTTCACTTCCTGTTTCCTCTTCCTTCTTCCTTTACCCTCTTCTCCACCTGTTTTCATTTTCCTCTGAGACGGAATTGAAGAACCAAGGAAGAGAGAAAAGCAAAGGTTAAAACCCATTTGAAAAGTTCCCAGTATGAACTCCGACGTCTTTGGTTACCCTTTAATCCTTCTAAATCTTTTCCAATCCTTTCAAATCCTTTTAAATGTCGATAATCATTGGAAAATACCCATTGGCACGAGGAACTGGAACGACGTATACCCCGTGGCATGACATTCGAACCCAGAAACGAAGGGGTAACTTAATTAAGTGGATTATTATTGCTAATTTTTCGCACTTTCTGCGTGTAAGTTACATCCATAACCTTTCTTTAAAAGAAAAATTACTCCTTCGTCGGGAGAGTATTTGGTTGCTTTATTGTTACATTAATTTGTTTCTTTCACAGCATTAGTCCTAAAAACGTATCAAGACAGTGATGCCAATACAAAGAACGAACATTTACAATTTTGTTTTAACTCGTTCGTGGAGGAGTGTGAATGTCATCGGAAAAGAACGCATTTTAATATTTTGAATTTTTAGTACTTCATTTGAATTGCATCTTCTGCTTTGACCATTATGAGACGACGTTTTATATACCTTATATATATATATATATATATATACATATACACCTTATATATATACACACACCTTATATATATATATATATATATAAACACACTCTTTTTATACACAGGAAAGAGGGTCCAAAGGCGAACGCCCGCAAAAATGCACCTCCTACACAAGAAGAAGGAGAGAGTCGAAATCAAGGTTCAGAATTTTCAAGATACCTGGACACTGCGTTTGAAAGATTGGAGGTCATAGACAGAGGGAAAGCTGGACTGAGGAAGGTTGTTCCAAAGTTGAGTAGATGAACGGTTGAGTAGATGAAACACTGAGAATACCGATTAACCCTTGCGTTAGAGAGTTGGACAGAAAAGGATTAAAATGTGTTAAACTTCTGGTACTGCAAGCTCTCCATATATATATATATATATATATATATATATATATATATATATATATATATATATATATATATATATATATATATATATACACACACGGTAGAGGAACCAAAAATTTAACGCGTTTTGAAAACTGAAATTAACTTTCCACAAAGTCGAAAAAGTGAACAACGAAAAATGAGGGAACATGAAATTAAGTTTGATTCAAACATTGTCAGTAATTCGAAGACTTTCTTAAGGCGTAAAAACAACAAAATGTCTCTACGAAAAGCCAACGACACACGAGCTAAACAAAAGAAAGAAGAAAACCGTCCTTAATGCGTAAAATCAGTTTGACCGTTAAACAAATCTTAAATTTAAGTTGTTTTTTTTTACAATATAAAGAAAAAGTTTTTTAAAAAATCAAATTTAGTTAAAAACATTTTTATTTTTAAATTGACGAAGGAAAAAACAAAGAAATCGGTGAAAAAGTAAAAAAAAATCCTTAAATGGTGTGAAATACAACTCGTCCTAAAAGAGAGAGAGAGAGAGAGAAAGAAAATACAAAACAACCTGTTTAAAATATAGTTTTACATATTTACCTCATATATATGAGGTATATATATATATATATATATATATATATATATATATATATATATATATATATATATATATAATTAGAAAACATGTGTACAATATATGAAAATATAAAAATGTAAAATAAATAAAATATATGAAACAATTATAATAATAAACAATTATAAGTAGGATGGAATGAATTATGATTTGTAACTTGTGAAGTATGAAAATAGTTGTTGTGGTTTACGTAAATATTTCACTCTGATAAATAAATGAATATAATTATTGTGTCCACAATATATATATAATATATATATATATATATATATATATATGAAGGTTTGCGAAGAGGTGTCACTAGGTGTCAGTATTCGCAATTTATTATTATTATTACCTACAGTTAAAAATTTTTTAAAATTCCTTTATTAATTAAAAAGCCAAGTGTTTATAATGAAATTTTTGACGTTTCTTAAGTCTGCCACCATAATTGCCCGAAAATGGTCGGTATTGTGTATACTTCTTGTATGTGGGCATTTATGTTTGTAAATTTGTATAATATACAAAGTTGCTCTACTGTGCTTGCTGTTTGCTTATTTACATTTGCCGGCATGGAATATAAATCTCATTTGTTTCATATTGTGCCTTTATATATATATATATATACGTATATACTGTCTTTTTTTCTCTCTCTCTCTCCGTAATTGGGAAACTATATAACTACATCACTACAAATCATATACCACAGACTTTTCATCCGTTCCAATCTCGTATATATCTGCACTGCATGCACACTTTCCCGCTAGCTGGATACTTACTTAATTTTCCTTAATAGCTCTACCCCATAACCATTAAATAAGGTACATGAAATCACTTCTGTCCAAAG
>JAJOZX010005353.1:0-7500 GCA_023014485.1 Bathynomus jamesi | reverse complement strand
TTTATATTAAATATTTATAAGGAGATAATCAGAAAAGATTACGTAAGTCTAAATAAGAACAAAATGTTAGAATTAGTTCTTTAATATACCTCTCAAGATCAAAAAATGTTCTTCACTAATTTCATAAAAAAAACCGCCCTATAACGTTGCTATAGCAACTATGGGAACTTTTTTTATATTGTACAATAACATTATTTCTTTATACTTATAACTAACTCGTAAATTATTACGATAGATTGTATACATTCGTGGATTTCCGTGTTATAAATACGCATTAGTTTTAATTGGTCAATAACTTTTTAACATGCATACCTTTGTTCTTGGAAAAATTACTGCAATTTAGTTCAATGATATCACTACATAATATCTTCGCTTTTACTTGTTAGTACGCTAAAATGAACATTCTTCATGTGTTTTTTGTCACTATACGTCTGTCTACAGTATCTATTGCGCAAATATAACTTTAATATAAAAGTTAATTTATTAAAATAATATTAATTTAGGGGATATTTTACATAAAAGTATAAGACTGAAAGCTATAAAATAATAATAATAATAATAATAACAATAATAATAATAATAATAACAATAATAATAATAACAATAACAATAATAATAATAAAGTTTACTGAAAAGAATTACCGAAATATAAAAATATTTTAGATTTATGACTAATAATAATAATAATAATAATCCACGTATTGTCCAAGCGAATATTTCTTACATGGCAATTAATTCCCTTAGATTTAAACGAAATTCTTGTCTACGATAATCATTTTCTCGTGAGAAATAAAATATGAAAACCAAATGAAGAAAGACGAGTTTAGCTTCATTTCTTATTTTATTTCTTATCTTCTTCTTTTTCTCATTTTATTTTTCAATGTTAATATTTGGTTTTAAGTTAATTTCGGATTTTATTTGAATTTTTGTAAAACAAGTATTTACCATTTTATTATTATTTTTATATTATTATTATTGTTATTATTATTATTATTATTATTACTATTATTATTTCAGTATTCTCTGTTCTCTGAAATCTCTTCTATGAATTAAATGTTATCAGTTACGTTCATTAAATTTTGCATTAAATTTTCGTACATTATTTGAATATATATATATATATATATATATATATATATATATATATATATATATATATATATATATATATATATATATATGATGCACTGTTGAATACACGAAAGGCCTTGAAATGGCTTTTAATTTTTCCTTGTGGGTTTGCATCATTCATTTATTTCACGTGTTTAGTTGTGAAATCATCATCAGTATATATATATATAATATACACACACACACACACACATCAATTAATACCTCTCTCTCTCTCACACACACACACACTTCCACTTTTCTAATCTTCGGTTCTTTTTGGTTTTAATGTGTGTCAATAAGTAATTTATTATCTTAATATCGTACAATCTTTCTTGTACTTTTGAAAACCTTTTCTTCGTTTCCTTTGATTTTATTGCATCCTTCTGAGACCTTCTTTCTATTCACTGAGAATTAACGAACTTTTAACATTTTCAAGGGACTTACGAGTGATTCATGGCACTTTTTCAATAAGTGCCAAAAGTTATAACATTATGGTATATACGAAAAAATATAAAGACTTATTAAATACCGATATATTTTACTTATTAAAGGCTGCTTAATTACACGGAATTTTTGTAATATATATATATATATATATATATATATATATATATATATATATATTGCGAAGGTTGTTTTCTTAATATTATATTTATACATATTTATCCTGAAATTTTTTGCAAAGATTTAAACAATTTTTTTTTATGTTTACACATTCATTGAAAGTTTACATGTTAATCTCACCTTTTACAAACGTAAGAAAAAATCGTAATAAATAATAATTTATAATTTACATCTGAATTTTGGGAATTATTTCAAAGCAGAAATCAAATCCAGTCCTAAGGCAATCACGAATTGCATGTTACACACGAAGTTGCGCACACACACATATACACATATCTTACTTATACATACGTACGTACGCGAAAAGTGTAATACAAACATTAAAATGTACGTACATATTGTTAAGATATAATATACGTTTAAAAAGTATTATAATTTTAAAGGTAAGAAATAATCCTCACGTGTTCTGTGGTGACCTTAAAAGTTCTTTTAACCTTATTGTTAAAAAGAACATTTTTTGTTATTATTTTTATTTCGTAGTCATGCAATAAATCATAATTAGGTTTTTTATGGTTTCTAAAGTACTTTGTGTTTCTTGTGTTTTGAGCTTATGTTGTTATTGAGTTTTCTTATGAATCGATTTTCAGTATGGGAAGATCTGGTTTCATGAATGCATGAGAATAAAGGAATCGTAATAGATTTTATTATTTAGGATCTATATACAGTATTTGGTATTTTTAGTTTAAAAAAAATTGTTTTTAAATTGGTATAGTAAACATATATATATATTTCTTTTTTAGATCGTGGTAGATTATATACAGAGTAATTTCAAACGTAAATTAGTTTTAAGATTTGAGTTTCTGTGCATGGAGTCTGTACCTTAAGTTAATGTTTATAATTGGAGATATTTATAACTTTAACGGGTTTTATCAGCCACTTTTATAACTTAAATTACTTTAATTTTTCATATCTGGATTATAAAGGTGTCCTTCAGAGGATTAACATAATACGTGTGGCATTTTACACTTCTTATCTTTTATTGTTGTCTCGCTTGGAATTCAGTAATTGTACAACTTAACATTATATATATATATATATATATATATATATATATATATATATATATATATATATATATATATATATATATATATATATATATATATATATATTTATTTATTTATGAACGTACCTGGTGCTGAAATGCTTTCTTAAATCAACAGAAATGAAATTCACTGAGGCACTTTTAATTGTCTGTTTCTTTGCATGTCATTCCCAAAATTAATTAAAATCCAGTGTGCACTTAAACAAAGTCTGACTCCAGATCTTCAATGTTAAATTCATATCAATGTACACAGTCACAATCCGAATGAATAACTTCGATAGATAACCATGAAAACAATTAAAAAACAGTTCTTCTTACACTGGATCTCGCAATGCAACCAAGACTTGCATAGAAATGAACGACACAGTGTCACCTGTTGCATAGTTCATCCGTTACTAACATCCACCTGTTTTGAGATTACTGCCTAAGAGTGGGAGGGGACCCTTACCGCACCTTCCACTCTCAGCTGATTGGTGGAGACACACCCTAAGATTGAAATTCCTTTTTCGATTGGCTCTACACTTGGTCAAATGGGCGGACCCAAAAATAAAAATTGGGATTCTAGAAGAGGGGAAAGGTGTATACGAAGAGTGAGAAATCAAAGGTCATTTTGGCATTTGGCAGCAGACGAGTTTTTGAAGATCCACAAGGGAAATGAAAAGGAATTAAAAATAAAATAAGGCAGAAAAGCAATGTATGCCACGCAACACTAAACACTACCACACCACGACATCACTACATTACAGAACCATTATAAGAAATATATTTTTTTCACTCCACTAAACTCGAAATTAATTATAAGCAGGAACACCACACACACACACACACACACACACACACACAGACGAAAAGAAATTCCACTGAACTCGAAGTTAAAATCAAAAACACAAATTCCGTTAAGATGTAAGTTAATTAAAAACACAAGCACAAATTCTGTGCACACGACTGCAAGAACAAACTCGGCAACACTTAAATAAAAGCTGTCTTCCAAATCGCTCTCTCACACTCCACACGCAGACTGCATAAGAAGTGGTCTGTGAGACGCTGTGTCGTTGCTGAGATTTCTCGCAAATTGATTCTGCCTTCGTTTAGTGCCCGAGGCGGGTATGCCACGGAATTTGCTCCTTGAATTTATCATAAAGATGCATCACCTATATTTATTTCTACGTAATTATCGTTATTCTCCTTTACGCTATATCATTTATTTACACTCTCAATTATTTACTTTATAAATTATTCCTTTTTATCTACTTTCTACATAAGGTGGATCATTTTTATGGGTACATTCGTATTACCGTTATTAAATACGTAACTCAATATTAAATATTTTACATATAATAGCTTATAAAGTGTTCATATACCATTTATTATTATTATTATTATTATTATTATTATTGAAAATAAAATTTACTTTCTTACTAAAACAATTCTCTCTCTCTCTCTCTCTCTCTCATTATATATATATATATAGTCAGTAACAAATACATAATTAAATAAAAAAATATTTTAACGGTACAAGTCAACTTATCAGTTATCATTTGCAAGCATGTCAAGTGGGTAAACAAATTGGAGACAATCATAATTTTAAAGTTTTTAAAATTAAGAATTTTTTTTTCTTTGACCTTGAACGTTTTTGTCACCTAACGGATTTTTTTTGAAACTAATTGAGTTGGTTATTGTGACTACAAATTTGTGTGTATGTATGTATATATATATATATATATAATATATATATATATATATATATATATATATATATATTATATATATAATATAAATAAACAAATTTGTATATACTGATGCTAATAAAAATGATTAAAAGTTACAAGAAACATCTGTTTTGCTCGCTACTTTTTCGTTTCTATGAATTTAAATTACTTTTGTTTAGTTTCACTAAGTTCCTTTTCACTTTTTTTTTCCAAACTTTTGTCAAAAGTAAAATAAAAGTTTTGTGTTAGTTTACATCTTAGTTAGTGATCGAATAATATAATACTGTTAATTCAAATTTCAAATTATTTATGTATTTATTGTATGTAAAATTCACTGTAATAATTAAATAAAACACACTGGAAACTGTATTAGATTTTATATGGTAGATAAATTCAGAAGTGAGGTAAAAAATACGTACTTTTACTGAACATGATGTAGATAAACGGATAATAAATTGATATATAGACGGGTACATAATCAAATAAGTACGAGTAAATATAGTCTTGTTTTGCATTTTATATACAGTATATATCAACCATCCAAGGTATACACACACACACACACACATGAGAAAAACTCTAAGGATATTTCACATTAAATTAGAGGGAAATAAATTCTACGGAAATATAACGACTATTTCTGGAGTCGGTTTTCTCTATAAAACCATAGTAATAATAATGTAACCTTAGCTGTGCTTCTGCTCGAATTGTTCGTTCTGACGAAGGTGAAGCTTTTCGGCAATCTCTCTCCTTAGACCTAGATATTTGCACGATAATCCCATTACATATTTTTAATATGATGAGAATTACACGTATCATATGTATTATATTATATAAACTATTTTCAGATATATATATATATATATATACATATATATATATATATATATATATATATATATACACACACACATATATATATATATATATATATATATATATATATTATATATATATATATATATATATAGTGAATACGCTTGAATAGAGAATATACAGTTCTTTACATATATAACAGTATTCCTATCCTATATTTATGTAATTATAGGTATAAGGAAATTGTCGGAAAATCGCCGATCGGATCTGAATCATGATTTTAAGTAAACAGAAATTTCAACGCAGACGAAGATAGTAATCCAAATTGAGATTTCATGTTTGCCTTTGTTTGGATTTCATTGTTAATAACGATGATTTTTTCTCAGCAAATTATGTTATTACATGTTGTTAACTGATTCCATCGTATGGTCTAAGTTAGGTATACAGATGTTATATATATATCGTATATTCACTGTATACACACACACACACACACACACACACACATATATATATATATATATATATATATATATATATATATATATATATATATATATATATATATATATATCTCGGTAGTGTAGTTGTTAGCGTCGCTGACTAACAATCCATCAGCTCCGGGACCGAGAGCCGGTGACGGCAGGCGGCCCGCAGCAAAACCTTCCACACAATAAAGAAATTGGTTGGTAGATAAATGGGTACCCTGGGTAGCCTAGTGGCTAAGACGCTGGGCTGCTGGTGGGGTGTGGTTCAGATTCCACGTTAAACTGTAGGTCTAAGGTGGAGTGACAAGCTTGACCTTCGTCAGAATAAACAATTCGGGCGGAAGCAAAACTAAGAGAGAGAGAGAGAGAGAGATAATGTTTGAAATGTTATACAAAACTGAGTTTCTTACAAATTTGTGTAGAGCAAGCTCTATCCATCAAACCCCCCACGAACATAATTTCTTCGTGCGCCAATTAGGAGTATCGAAAAAAGGGGACTAAAAGGAAAGCACCTTCCTTACTAAAAGGTTTTTAAGTGTCCCTTTCATGGATAACGGATTTAGACAAGTTAAATATGTAAAACAATTTCCAAAAGGCAAAATGTTTTGCGAACAACTCCATCACTTGTTGATATCCTACTTAAGCGACTCACTTTTGGAATAGAACGATAGACAAATTTGGTAAATCTCAAATATTAGCATTTTGTATATCCAAAGGTTTTGACCGTGTTTGGCATTCTTCCTTATTTATTTAAATGGCTATGAGGAGAGCCAGAGACACTCTATTTATCAACACAGGGTCAAGCGCAAATTTGATTTGGAAATGAGGCCATTAATTGTGAATAATTTCCAGTAGTAATGAGTCACTTATATACCTTTTCGGAGCAGGTGGTATTTATTCTTCGATGTCTTTAACTAGAAGAAAAGAAATTCAGAAATGGCAAAATTTTTAAGCGAATCACGTATAGATATGGAAAGAATGAAGGCGGTCACGCAAAAACTCCTTTTTGTTTAACAAATACATGTGCTCGTATTCACTATATCGGGAATTAATCATGATATTTCTATGCATATTTACTCACAAACTTTTATATATATATATATATATATATATATATATATATATATATATATATATATATATATATATATATATAATATAATAATCTAAAACCCTGAACCAAGTTTCTGATTACTTGTTTGTGGCCTGTTATGCATGAGGAGCGGATATGGGTAAAAAATTTATTCTACTTTCTCTGTAGTTCATCAGATGTTTCTAATGAATTGGTATTTATGGTCACAAAGTAAAAAATTTAAAAAATAAGCTTAATATTTATGCATTAAGGTGAATTATACAAAGGAGTAGAAAGGACGGCAAACAGCATCAGATCGGATGGTCTCAACGAGGCTGTCTGTTTAAGAAGGAAGGTTAAAAGATGTAAAAAAAATTAAAAACAAGTGAAAGTTTTAAAGCAACCAAAGAAGGGAGGTTAAAGCAAAGGGAGGGAGGTTGAAAGGAAGGAAAGAAATTTGAAGATGAAGTGAAAACTTTAAAATAAAGAGGAGGGAATCCGAGCAAAAACTCTACAATACTCTTATGAGCCAACAAATACTTCCAATTGGCGGTTCAAGGAAGATAAGCATCTAGTTTCTTTTAGACGACTCGACCGAATTACTTTAAACTACTCTAGCTGGCAATCCATTCT
>JAJOZX010005352.1:330000-331359 GCA_023014485.1 Bathynomus jamesi | reverse complement strand
TTGCACTCAATATGAGAATGATAGCAGCCTTGGCCCTTGGCCCACCTGACAATGTGTTGCAGCATTTGAAGAATTATATGAAATCCTGAACCCAGACACTCATTCAGTAGTTGATTATGTTGAAGATACACACATTGGAAGACCACATCGTCGAGGACGTCAAAAACCAATGTTTGATATAGATATGTGGAATATGTATGATAGAGCAAAAGAGGGATTGCCAAAAACCTACAATTCTCTTGAAGGATGGCATAGGAGCTTTACGTCCAATGCTTCATGCGCTCACCCAAACATTTGGAAGTTATTTCATTTTTTCAACGCGAACAATCACTGCAACAAGTTCATATTATTCAGAGAGAAGCAGGTCATGCTACACAACCCAGAAGAAAAAATATCAAGACTCTGCAGCTAGGCTTTTGACGGTGATCCGAGGGTATGAAAATAGAAAGATTTTAGATTATTTGCGCGGTATTGCATATAACCTAAGTTCTTAATGTTTTTACATTTTAGTCTAACAAGTGGTCAAAATTATCTTTCCCACTGTGACATTGACTTTAAATTGACTTTTAATTCAGTAATAAATTCAGTAATAATTCACTTTTATTTAAGTATTAAATCTTTTTTAAGATTATTATGTTAAACCTTTCTGTCCTTAGAGAATATTGTCCTCGGGGGGATATTGTCCTAGAGGCGAAATAATGGAAGCATTTGATAAAATATCTTTATTGTGGAAAATATTAACTAACAAATTATAATAATTGGATTGTATTTATTTCTCAGAACATTTTTGCAGTCCTAAATAAACTGACATTTTTAGAATCAGAATTTTATGAATAAATTAATTTGCTTATTTCATCATGTAGACCGAAAGTACCGATACCAAATTTCAAGGAGACTTAGAAAAATGTGATAAATTTACGTTTCTAAAACAATTTTTCTTTTTTATGGAGCAACATTTTGTCATTGCATGAATATTGAGCGTGTTTTATTTTTTTTGCTTAGTTACCCACGTTTCTTTGCTCCATATTTCTGTCATTGTGTTTTTTCATTAATCAAAGGGACATTATTGATTCCTTAACATTCATATAAAGTTGTACATTAATTGGAATAAAGTAAATACTAGCATTAATGATTTTAATTCTGGCGTCCTTCGGACACCACAACACCAAATTTTTGTGTAGATTTTTGTGGAAGATATTGCATTCATTTAGACTATAGGTGGGTGTAATTTGCTTTCTATTTTAGTTAGTTTAGGGTTTATATATCTTAGTTTTGATTAATTTCCACATTTAAGAAAGGCCAAAATTGAACTCTGCGCATAAAATTACCTAAAAAACAAACCACATCTTTTTGTTTAAA